>PVKA01045846.1:0-15290 GCA_004027165.1 Ctenomys sociabilis | reverse complement strand
CTTACCAAGGTCCGAGACGATCCTGGCTCAGCGAAGAAGGATCCCCGTACGGGCCACCACTCTGTCCGGCGCCGCTCCCGTCCCGCGGAAGAAGACACTCAGACACCAAAATGCAGGTTAGTGAGCCTTTATGGATCGGGTGCAAGCCTCTACATGCGTCCGCTAGCTGGACGTCCTACGTGCAAGCAACAACGGATTTTCTAGTACAGCAAGCTATATTGATTTTACAGACAGATGCTATTGGCAGGATCATAAAAACGGCGGGCTTTTCTCTAAATAGGAGGGGTTAAGGCACAGCAACAAGAACCCGGAAGCCGGGTGTAGGCGCCATCTTGGCAGACACGATGGGCGGGGGAGCGAGGAGCGGTCGCCATCTTAAAACGGCTCCCGACATGTGACGCTTTGAATAATGACATCAAACGTACTTTCTTCTCCAAAATAACATTTAATCATCTCACATTTTTATAACTTCCTAGCATTATGCCAAAGAAACAACTTATGCATAAGAAGTGAATTACGGAGAGATTCCATATGGGAGCTGGGAAATTTTGAGAATGTTTTTACACTGTATGACCCATCTTCATGGGGTATTATTTAAAAAAAAAAAATCAAACTAATGCCAAAGCAGAGGATATGAGTCATGGACATACTCAATTTCCCCACAGGAGGCTAAGTAGATGAAAATACTTCCATTTCACAGAAGAAAAAACTGAGACTCAAAGTCATAGATTAAGACTAAGGCTTGCCTTTTCCCAAATTCTGGGGTGCTGTGGTATCACCACTCCCTATCTGGCTCATTCCTCTTTCAGGCTCCTAGGAGAACTAACCAGGAGGTATGAGGAAAGGACCTGGTTATCTCAAATTCTGAGAGGAGCTTAAAGGCAGGATTAGGACACACAACTAGTGGGAAAATCTAGAAAAGGAGGCATAGATGTAAAACAAAAGGGAAGAGCAACAGCCTTGTGTCACCACCTGTTACTGATTTTTCTCCTTGCTGCTGTTTCTATGAAGGGGCTACCCAAGGTACTTTCCAGCAACGTTTTCGATTCTTGATTTGATGAGCTGTACCTGCAGCAGTTATGTGGGTGGTAGAAGCCCCCTTTTCTTTCCCTGTCTTGTGTTCAGTGGCCAAAAAAGACACAAACTAAAGGACCAAAGACTGTGGCAGTACTGGGAAATACCAGGTCCCGCATTGCACGAGTGTGCAGTAGGTACTCAAGGGCTTCTGCCCACTAACAAAATAGGCTTGAGCACTTTGGGAAAAGGATGGCTACCTGCCTTCACCATGGTGTCTTTGTTCAACATTATTGATCTGCATCTTGCGTAATGTGGTCTGCTTCAAAATAGAGAGCTGCTGGGAGGCTTTCCTCATTTTGCTCATAGATTAAAGCCCAATTGTATGACCCGTCACATAACCAGATCAATCTTCCACACAGTGTAAAACTTCCAATTTATCCATGTCAGCTGAGCCATGGTGTGGCCGATAGACAAAAGGATATTGTAACTTGTAACTGGAGGAAACTGGAAGGCTGCAGCTTGTCTGATCTAAAAGCTCACAAGGGGAAGGGAAGAAGAGACAGACTAAGCAGAACAAATCCTAGGACCTTCTCTCTCAGAACCAGCCTTTGAGTAGGAAGAGAGAGACCTTTAAAACATCCAGATCAACAAGAGGATTTTTGGGAACCTCAACATTGGCAGCCAGAGGAAGAAGTTTTTGATTCCCAAAGAACCCCAGCTGTCAGCTCAGTAGCTCAGCCAGGAGGCACAAGGTGGTGGCTTAGAGATGAGAAGAAGGCAAGTCAATGACAGAAGAATGGAAGACAGGATGCACTCCGGTGGGGGCTGCTGCTCATTATCCCAGTAGGACAGACGAGGCCTGCAGCACCTGGGGGGACAGCAGGACAGGAGGTAGCCTAACCCAGCCATGCTGTGGCACAGGGTGGAGTGTCGATAGAGGACACTCGTCCTTGAGGTTACCACTAACCTTCATCACCAGGTTGAACAAACATCACCAGTTCATGTTGTCTTTCTAGTGCAATTATTAATAGTGCTTCCTTTCTCTCTCAATCATTTCCAGTGCCCTGGATTCACCAGACAGAAATGGCTGTAAAGGGAGTGCTCCAGGAGCCAGATACAGTGGCTCTCACTTCCAGGCCCAGCCACTCCAGAGGCTAATGGAGGAGAAGGATTGTTTGAGCCCTGTACTGCAAGGCCAGTTAGGGCACTTCAGTGAGACTCACCTCAAAAATAAGCCAAAAAATCATAGAATGAGATGGATATGATGATTCCATGTAAAAATTATGAAACTCACTTGTTTTTCAGATTCTAGTATGTTTGTACCTCTACGCAGAACATGTTTGGAAAGCTCCTACTTACAGTATTTACCTGAGGGTAGGATGTGGACTTGACAAGAGTTGTGTTATTTTCATATGCATCGTTTTCTAAATTGAAGAAACATTGTGTTTATTTTAGAGGATGAATTCCAAGGGCCACTCCATCCAGAATACAGGCATCGTCCTGAAGAAGAGCCAGCAGGCAGGGAAACCCAGGCTTGCAGGGTACTGCTGCCGAGCCTGTGCTTGCCTCAACCTTGGAACATTTTCCATTATTGCACGCAGGCCACTTATCAGACTGTACTAAACATAGTTTGTTTGTTTTTCCTATGACCTAGTGGGTGTAGGCTCATGAAGAAAAGCAGAACAGTAAGAGAGAAGCAAAGTAAACATTCTCTGTGCCCATCTGGGGAGGATGTGAGGAGTCTTGTGACCACACGACAGTTCAATTCTGACTACTGATTTTGAAAGACTCATTACTCACTTCTTCCAGTGTACAGAAATCATGTTCTCCTCTTGCCAGAGCACTGCCTGCTTTATTTCTCATTTCAAGGTTTCGCTTTTGGGCCTCCCTCGGGGCTATAACCAATGAAGCAGAAGCTTCACTACAGGGTGAGAGCAGCTGGGCACCCTATGCCACAGAGAGCCAGGGGTAGGCCCCTGTCTCTTCAGTGTGGAAAACTCACTTAGGCCAGGGGTCGCTGGAATCAGTCAGACCTTTCTTTCATCTTTCTTTCTTTCTCTTATTTTTTCTCCTTGTTTCTTTCTTTGGTGATCATTAGAAAGAAGATTAAACAGAGAAAGAGAAAGAAAAAGAAAGAAAGAAAGAAAGAAAGAAAGAAAGGAAGGAAGGAAGGAAGGAAGGAAGGAAGGAAGAAAGAAAGAAAGAAAGAAAGAAAGAAAGAAAGAAAGAAAGAAAGAAAGAAAGAAAGAAAGAAAAGGCAAAACAAAAGTGTTTCCTCAATAACCCCAGAAGGGTCTTGTGGCTCTGTGTGGCCAAGCACCCCAGAATCAACGACAAGATAGCTGTAGCCAGGCAAGGTCCCACGTGTGCTGCTTGAGTCACTGATCCAGTGTCTAGCCCTGAGTTGAGTGGTGGCATCAGCTCAGTGTTACAGTTGGGTCTCAGGGTGTCCAGGTCTTGGGGTGCAGGGACGCCAGCTCCCCATGTGCTCTGGGAGTTGGTGTCATACACAATTTGCTGGTGTGCTTAGCGAGAAGGCCACGTGCTCCCTTTAGGGCGCCTCCAGGCTCTGAGTCCCATCTTCGGGCTGACACATCCTCCTGGCATCTCCAGCAGGCTAAGCACCCCAGGCCACAGGTCTGTTGCAGCCCTCTGGTCCTAGGAACATTATCCATAGGCAAGCTTAGCAAAATATGGGTTTCTAAGGCAAGAGGCAGGAGATGCTTGCAAAATAGCAGAGCTGCTGTGCCCTGGTCATGGAAATGTCAGGGTCCCAGAATAGCCCTGTGTCTCTTCATTGCAATCCAAGTGGCCCAAGGCTAGTCTCCACTTGTCAGCCTCTCAGTGTTCTCCAGGCCCATGTAGACCATGTAGAAAGGGCCCAGGCACTTGGCCAGATTGGCTTGTAGTTTTCGCTCAACCTCCCAAACTGAAGCTTACCTCACCCCTTCTTCTACCAAATAGTCTTCTACCAGTCCAGTCAAGTCCTGAGCCCTTAAAGCCTCCCTCAGTTTTTTGTCTGCCATGAGAGAGCAGGAGGAATACAAGTGATCCCCAGAAGCCTGCTCCTGGAGACACAGTTCAGAGAATCTGGGTGGTGAATGTTGCTGAACCAGCCAGTCTCTCCACCGAACCTAGTGGCTGGACAAATGTTATCATTTGCTATGTATGTCATGACCTGTGAAATGCAGGGAAGCATTCACATACACTGTTTCATAGCAAAGGAAATGTTGTGTTATTACTGGTCTGTGCTGGCCACCAAAACTGGGTGTGGTGGCACATGCCTGTGATCCCAGCACTGGCGAGGCTGAGACAGGATGATCACTATGAGTCCAAGCTGCTTAGTGAGAGCCTGTACTAAATAAATAAATAAGTTTTTTTTTTTTAAATTTTAGTATTATGATAAAGGAAGTAGGGCCAGCAGGATGGCTTAGCAGTCTAAAACACCTTCTTAGGCAAGCTTAGGCAAGCACAGGGTCTGCCGTTCAATCTCAACATCACATGCCATACCATCCCCATCCCCAGGGCAGGCTGAGCCAGCCACACACACAAAAAAAAAAAGATAAAGGAAGTGAAATTAGTCCATGTGGAAAACCAAAACTATTTACCAATATGTGCTATACACCAGCCTAACCTCACAATCTAATTGTGTGCTTACTCTATGATGTACCACATTCTATCAGTTACATGACACACATTTCCCCACACACAATTTGGCATATCTGAAATTGAGAACACCTTAAATTTAGCAACCTTTTATAATCATTACTTAATTATGATATGCATTATTCCAAGCAGCAGCCATGACAGTGCTGGCTTTGTCCCACAATGCTTAAACATAAAAGTGAAGGGCTGGAGAGATAGGTCAGTAGTTTAAGTGCCTGGCTGGCAAGTACAAGGACCTGGCTTCGATCCTAGGTACCTCTTGCCATGCCAGCACAGAATCCCGGCTGCACCATGCTGGCCCCTGGAACCAGGTGTGGTAGTACAGACCCATAATACCAGTGCTGGGGAGGCTGCAACAAGAGGGTCACAAATGTGATAGAAGCCACTTCATTGCCTGATTGAATGTACATTTGTTTAATTTTCTATCTAATTAAGGGTAAAGGTCTACATTTTATGAAATTATATGTTAACAGATTTTATCTGATGTGCAAACAATTTTTGTTTAACAGAAAAAATAACCACAAAGGTATATCTTACCGCCCTGTAGGACATCAACTAGTTTTACTTCTAACCTAAACTTGTTCCAAACCAGTTTTTACAATGCCCATATATCCCTTATTTTCTTAATTCGCCTCTGTGTTATACTTATCTTGCTGCTGGTGCCCTCTTGAGAGTGTGTGTGGGGGGGGCTGTTCTATGCATATCGTTTCCTCTTCTCCCTCTTTTCACAATTTTATTTTCCTTCTAGCCCACTGAAACGCTTGGTGTCAGTATTGTTCAGAAGCACAAATGTACTCTCAGGGCCAAGCTGTAAGTCAGGTAAATCCAAGGATGAATCAGCAGTAACAGCTTTTAAATGTATACAACCTTTACCACAGAAACAAAGTACATTATTGTTCAGATCTCTGAAGCTGGTTCCATCAGTTTCTTTGAGCTGAAAGGCCAAGGACTGAGAGGGCATCTGCCTCCCAGCCTCACCTGCCTTTTCTGGGCTTGCTCTTCAGCCCTGTTATTGTAAAACAAAATCAGAACTTTACATTGTCCATGCTCTGCATGATAAGCAAATACTAGGTACAGCTATAGGAGAAGGAGGTGAAATTGTGTTTTCCCAGCTTGGGGAAAAGAATGATGAAGGAAAAGAGTTATACTCATGGCTTAGAAATCTTTCCCAACTTCCTTATTTCTCTGACCTTTTGTTATTGTTTTTATTTATCTGGGTTTACCAATTGTACTCTTCCCCTGCTCCTTATCTTGTTAAACTTCCCACTCTCCACCGTGTGAAAATACGTAAGGGCACAAATCGACCCAAGTTCCAGTGCTTTTAGAGGTGGAAAATAGCTGCTATACAAGTTAAAAAATAAATAGCAGAAATTTCACCCCCCATCTCTCACTCTCTCCCCCTTCCTTTTTATGCACCCTCTTTTTCTATTCTCTTTCTTTTGTCTCTGTTCCTTTTCTGTAATGCTAAATTTGTTCCATTAAAGGGTTTCTCTGTGAGTAATTCTACAACTTAATTTTCTAACATTCATTCTTGACTTTCGAGGGGACATCCACCATTCTTTTTTCCACCTATACTGCTTTTATTATATGGTTGTTAGTTGATGAAAACAAATAGCTAAAGGGTTTTCCAGTGATAGAAAAACATACTTGGGTAAGTTATGACACCATATTGTGTGTGTACTGAGATAACAGAAACATTTATTTTTGTGCCGACTGAAAATACAGAGTTAATAATGAAACTTGGGAATGGAAAGGTCAAAGGGATCCTGAAACACATTCACTATTTCAACCTTAGATAAAAGGGCACAGCATAGGAAAAAACAAAAACAAACCAAAGAAAACAACATATACACTATGACAGCAGTCTTTTTTTTTTCTTTTCTTTTCTTTTCAGTTTTCTCTGCTTTTAAAGCAATAAGACCCTTATTGCAGATGAATGATATATCATCTCCTTTTTGGCTTTGAGGTGTGTGGTTTTGTTAACAAGAGAGATCAACGAGTTCAGTTTCTGAGACCAGTCATTCAGTAAATTATTTGGATCCTTGGGTCTCTGGAAGTTGATACTTTCTGCCAACCGGTCAGCTTTAGCAAAGATGGTCTTGTTACCTGCCAGATTTGACCGAAAAGCCTCTGACTCATCAACAGCCGGATCCAGAAACTGTGCCACCCTTTTCACTGTTACAAATCCAAGTGCAGTCCTTGGCCATCATTCTAATATCATGTTCAACATCTCTGTGCTTCAAATCTTTCCACCTTTTTTCGTCATCTTCCATTGAGCTAAAAATATCTGTGGCAGGACTCTCAAGGGAGCCTTTCCTTAATTCCATTTTGTAGTCCTCAAAAAGTATGGACCAGCACGCCATTGTTTTGCTTTGTTTGGGGTGGGGGGGATCTGGGGATTGAACTCAGGACCTCGTGCTTGTCAGGGGAGCTCTTATTCCACTGAGTTATCTCCCCAGCCCCAAAATTGAGATGGATTTTTTTTGGGGGGGGGGCTGGCTCAGGATGCCTTCAGGGCAGGTCTGGTAAGGCTTGAGGATCTGGGAATCAAAGCACAGCATCCTGAGCCTGACTGCTTTGTTTAAGCAGGCACTTAAACAACTGAGCTAATGGGCAGGCCCCCAACATTAACTCCATTGTGGTAAAATGCTTTAGGAGACCCTTGTATTTGGGAATTTCTTCTAACTTCTTATAACCACTTATTTGGTGAATCAAATATGACTGTTCATTGTCAAATGGAGACAGGATACCATAGAGAACAACACTTTTCTGAGCCTGTTGCCACTTTTTACTTAGTCCCATATACAGAGTGTCATAGATTGCTCTGCAGTGCTTACAAACAGATAGGACCCTTCAGCTGATCCAGCCAAACCATTAAATTATAGCATTTCAACTTTAATTTCTCTGTGTTTTCTTCCTGGAAAGACTTAGTATAAATCTTCTTGCAATGATCTCTGTTTGAATGCAATCCTTCACAGCCAGACACAGCCGCATATGCTCCAAGATAAACTCCACTCGCTCCTTTTCCACGGACCCAGAGGTTTCCACCTGCAACTTTTGCAAGTAAGATGGAGGCTGCTTCTTTAATGTTGCCATTTTGTTCTTTTATGATTGCTAATGTTTGAGTCAGTTGAGCACACTCAATTTCAACATAAATCTTTCCTTCTGTAACCATTTGCAGTCTATCAATTAACTGAAGTTTGACTAAGGAGGTCTGTGATTTCCTCAACATAAGTACAGCACTGTTGAACCATTTTTTGCAACAGCTTGTTTTAACTAACTCCTCCTTTTGACAAAGACATAATATTTTCATTAAGTAAATCCCATTCTTTAGTCTCATAGTACACCTTTACTAGTGCAACTAATATCCGGGATGTATACACCATACCTGAAGCAGTATGGGTCCGTTTTTCTAAAGAGAGAAGGGTTTCAGTGACTTTCTGAAGTCTTCCTTCCTTGGGCAGACACTGGTCCACGGCAGCACTAAAGTCCATCTCCGTCTTCATGATGCACTCATCAGCCTGCTCCAAACCGCCGTTCACCGTCGTACCCGCCTGAGAATCCCCTGTCGTCCCCTTACTTCAGACATCTACCATTTGTGTGACACTCACATGAGATTAGATAATTGTAGAGCATGCTCCTAAGATTAAAGGTACCAAGTTAATAGTTACACCTAGAAGACATCCTTGAGGAATAGACGTTTCCTAGAGAACCTTCCATACCTGTGATAAGGGTTCCTACCATAAGCAATTTACAAGCGTCAGCATAGGAAATAAATTAAAAATAGGAAGTGACAACACAGGGAAGCAGAATGCAAGCCAGACCTCCACCCTAGCCATGACAAGTCCAGGCGACAGTAAGACAGAGAAAAGAAAAGACCACCCATCTTAATATTCTGAACTTGTCGCAGCAGAAGTAAAAATAAAAAGAAACAAAATCAACAAGTCTATAGAGACAATCAGGGCCAGGGAGATGGCTCAGGGGAGTAAGTGTTTCCCTGGCAAGCACAAGGGCCTGAGTTCAATCCCTGGTTCCACAAAAAAAAAAAAATAAATAAATAAATAAAATAAAATATAGAGACAATCAAATTAGAAATAATCTCTCAGGTATAAGAGAAGAGATGATGATAAAAATGAAGACCTTGTTCAGTGACTCTAGAGCAGACACAAATAAAAATAAACAGAAACTTAGGAAAATTATGGAAACCATAAATACCAAACATAAGAGCACAATGGATTCCATGAAATGGATTCAAAGATATCCAAGAAATTAAAAATTCTAGGGGCTGGGGAGATGGCTCAGTGGAATAAGTGCTTCCCTGGCAAGCGCAAGGGCCTGAGTTCAATCCCCAGTTCTGCAAAAAAAAAAAAATAAATAAATAAATAAATTAAAAATTCTATTCAAGGAATACACAGCGGAAGACAGAATAGCTGAGGTGGAAAAAAAAGTTGTGGCTAGTGATCACTAAAAGAAAGATTTCTTAAATTGCTCATTATTGTCTTCAAATTAGTTGTTCAGATTTACAGATATAAACATGCAAATTGGTCAAGGAAAAAAACTTAAGTATTAATTGCTCCTTTCAAAAGGGCAGTAGAAATCAGCAGTGCAATTATCCAATCCACTCTCTTTATATACATATATATTTCCCTTCCTTGTTTCTTTCTTTGCTCATTTTCCTCATTGTTGCTTCCCTTTGAACAGCTTATTTTCTGTACACAGTACTTATTATATATTTGGGATTTTATTTATTCTTCCAGATTCTTGCACTAGGGAGACAATGCAATGTTTATTGATGTAGGACTGATTTACTTCACTTGTGAGTATGGTCTCTGGTTGCATCAACTTACCTATAAAAGCTTCAAGCTTATCTTTTTATACCTGGGTAATATTCCATTGTATAAAAATATATCAATGTTTATTGCCTATAATTTTATTTAGTGAAATTATGTATCTTTTCTAATTTTTTCCTAGTTTTAATACTGTTTTAAAAAGTAAAACATTAAATAAATGTGCATCCGTACCAAAAAATAGAAAGATACTTAAAAATAGCAAATGATCATGAAAAAAAATCAATCCAAAAGGTGAAGATGATGTAAAGAAAAACAACATAAGATTAATCAGAATAAATGAGAAAAGCAGGAGAAAGCATGAGCCAAATAAAAATCCTCTTCACAGGAGTAATGGCAGAAATTTTCCCAAGCATGGAAAGAGAATTTGAAATACAGATAAGTAAGGCATAAAGGACTCCAACTAGTCATTACTATAGTAAGTCTACATCAGGGAATGCAATAATCAAAATTCTAGAAAAGTCAGCAAAAGAACAGACTATTAAAAGCTGTTAGAGTAAAGAAACAAATCACCTATAAAGTTAAGCCCATTAAAATCAAAGCAGACTACTTAATACAACCCTTATTTCAAGAAGAGCTTGTCGTAAACTATTTCTAGTACTGAAGAAAAATAACCTCTAATGAAGATTGATATACCTTCAGAAACTATCTTTCAATATGGAACCAACACAAGAAAATAAAATGACAAGGAGAAGCCAATACATATTAGTTAGGACCACTCAATGTGAATGAGTGCAATTAAAAGGAAGAGAAAGGCAGAATGGATCAATAAATAAGATCCAACAATATGCTACATACAAGAAACACATTTAACCCAAAAAGGAATTCATAGACTTCAAGTCAAATAATGGAAAATAGCATTTCACATGACAGAAACGAAGAGAAAAGAAGGAGTAGAAATTTTATTTGCAAACAAAATGAACTATGAACTTCAAGCCAAGACTGATAAAAAAAAAAAAAAAAGACAAAGAAGATCACTATGCATTTGTTAAGGAAAAATTCTAAAAGGAATAGATAACAATCATAAATATGTATGACCAGCAGCATACAAACTATATAAAATGAATATTAATGAGCACAAAAAATCAAATAATACTAACACAATTGTAATCTGGGCCCTCAACATATGACTGTTAATAATAGACAGATCAGGGGCTGGAGAGATGGCTCAGTGGAATAAGTGCTTCCCTGGCAAGCACAAGGGCCTGAGTTCAATCCCCGGTTCCGCCAAAAAAACCAAAAAACAAAAAAAAAGAAATATGCTGTCTCATCTTTAAAAGTAAAATAATAGACATATCAACTAGACAAAAAATCACTAATGATGTTATTAAAACTGAACCAACTTTTAAACAAATGGACTTAATTGATGTCTACTGAGTATTTCACCCCACAGCATCAGAATACACATTATTACAACTGCTCATGGATTTAAAAAAAAAATTAAATAAAATTGATAAGCTCTTATCCAATCATTAAAAAAAGAAAAGAAACACCCTCCAAAATAGACCACATACTACTTTATAGAATATATTTAAGTAAATACAAAGAATTGAAATTATTCTATGTATATTGTCAGTTTGCAATAAAATTGAGCAACAAATGGGTTACAGATAAAATTAAAGAAAAAATTAGAAATAATGCTAATACAACATGCTGGAACTTAAGGACACATTAAAGCACTGCTAGGAAGAAAATTTGAATTGCTGAACTCTAACATCAGAAAAATAGAGAAAGCTCCAATAAACAACATAATGTTGAACATCAGACTTGTGGAAAAAGAACAATTCAAGTCCAAAGCATCTAAGGGAGGAAATTATAAAGATCATAGCAGAAATTGATGCAATTGAGGCTAAGAAAACAACACAAAATATCAATGAAGCAAAGGATGTACTTTGGAAAGAGTATATAATATTGATAAACCCTTATCCAATCTTAAAAAAAACCACCCAAATCCATGCAATTAGAAAGAAAAAGAGTGAAATCAAACGGATCCTGCAAAAAGCCAGAAGATCATTAATACCTACTTCAAGAACCTTTATTCTAGGGGCTGGGGAGATGACTCAGCAGAATAACCACTTCCTTGGCAAGCATAAGGATCTGAGTTCAGTTTTCAGTTCCACCAAAAAAACAAAGAACCTTTATTATACTAGGAGGGAAAACTCAGAAGAAATGGGCAGATTCCTATATACCTATGAATTGCCAATGCTGAATCAAGAGGATATAAAATTTCTGTTCTTTCTTTTCTTTTCTTTTCTTTTTTTGTATTTTAGGGAAGGGTCTATAGAATCTCACTACTAGATCAGACTCGTAGTGATCTGCCTGTTTTCAGCTTCCCAAGAGTTGGGATTACAGGTGTGCACCACCATGCCCAGTCTCAATTGCCTCTCAGAGTGCCCTGGGGGTGGGGCCAGCACAGCAGGCCCTGGGATTGAATCCCCAGCAGGTGCTTTAATCCGCTGAGCTATTTGGCCAGCCCCAAAATTTCTAATAACTCAATATAAGTCAACAAAATTAATACATAATTAAAATCTTACCAGCAAAGAAAAAGTCGGGTCTTGATGGATTCACTGTTGAATTCCAAAAAGAACAAAAATAAATTAAAAATTTAGAGATCTAATGCCACAATGCCTCAAACAATTTAATAAAATTGAAAGGGAAATAGTACTCTTAAACTCATTCCTGGAAGCAAATATTACTTTGATACCAAAACCAGGATACAATCATAAAGAGAGCTACAAGCTAATCTCCTTAATGAATGTAGATACAAAATCCTCAATAAAATACTGATAAGGAGAATGCAGCAAATCATTAAGAAAATTATACACCATGACCAAATGAGTTTCATCCCAGCAATACAGGTATGGTTTAATATATGCAGATCAATAAATGTAATACACAATAGCAACAGAACCAAAGGCAAAAATCACATAATCATCTAAATAGATGCAGAGAGAACATTTGACAAAGTCCACACATTCATGATAAAACTACAGAAAGTTAGAATAGATGGATTTTAGCTCAATCAGATAAAGACCATCTATGACAAAACAACAGCCAACATCATACTAAATGGACAATAACTGGTTGTCACTCTAAGAAACAGGAACAACCCAGGATGTGCATTATCACCATTGCTATTGGATATGGTACTGGAAACATTAGGTGAAGCCATTAGACAAGGAAATAGAGATAGGTAAGAAAGAAGTTAAATTATCATTATTTGCAGATGACATAATATTCTACAAAGAACTCTAAAAGTGCACCAAATTTTTTTTTTTAGAATTAATAAGAAAATTCAATAGTGTAGCTGGATACATAGTCAACAAAAATTTAATATAATTTCAGGGTGCTGGCGAGATGGCTCAGTGGAATAAGCGCTTCCTTGGCAAGCACAAGGGCCTGGGTTTAATCCCTGGTTCTGCCAAAAACAAAACAAAATAAAACAAAAAAAACAAAAAAAAAGAATTTTGGTACACAATAACTAACTCACCAAGAGAGAAATTAGGGAAAGTATACCTTTCAAAATAGCATCCCATGCAACTTGAGACCATATCCATAAATAAAATAAATCAGACTTGCTTGGGTAAACATCATATTGTCTCCTTAGGGTAAGATGCTGAAAGAAAAATAAGATCCAAAATACACAATAGATATTGTGAAATGGGAAGACATTACTAAAAATAAAAGGGAAACTGGGATTGGAGGGGGACAGTAGAAAAGCAGGAAGGAAAAATGAAAAAAACATATGTATAATAGTTAAGATATTTATATTACTATTAGTTCTTTGAAAAGGTTTGTGCTTACCTTGTTTGATCAATTTTTCATGCCTATGTCTTATAGTATGAGCATCAACTTTGAAGATAACAATACAAAATATATTGATCATTGTTATTCTTTCTTGTTTTGAAATTTTATATCATTGTTTGCATTATTTTTATCTTTAAGATAAAAAAAATCCCCCCAAGATGAAATGCTTAAGAATCAATCTAACAAAGGAAATAAAAGGTCTTTGCCTTGAAAACTATAGTACTCTGAAAAAGGAGATCAAAGAAGATATCAGAAAATGGAAAATATTCTTTGCTCTTAGGGAGGAAGAATCAACATAGTAAACATGTCCTCACTCCCAAATTTTTTATACAGATTTAATGCAATCCAAATCAAAATAATAACACAATAACTAACAGACAGAGAAGACTTTTGTAAAATTCATCAGAACCATAAAAACCTAAGTAGGTAAAACAATTCTGGGTAACAAAGGCAAGGTGGGACCAGCCAGATAGCTCAGAGGATTAAAGCGCCTGCTTAGGCAGAGCTCAGTGGCCAGTGGAGTTTGATTTCTAGCGTGCCATGCCAGCCCCACCCCCAGGGCTCACTGGGACTGCAACTGAGACTGGGTGTGGGGCATGCACCCGTCATCCCAGTGCTTGGAAGGCTGAAAACAGGAGAATCACTAGGAGTCTGATCTACGTAGTGAGATCCTGTAGACCCTGTAGACCCTGTCCTAAAGACAAGGGAAAAAAAGAAAAAGAAAAAGACAAGGCAAAAGATATCACATTCCCTGATGTGAAATTAACTGGAGGGGTACTGCAATTTAAAAAAAAAAATTAAAAAGCATGGTACATACAAAAAGCAGGACCATGGAGATAGCTCAGTAGAATAAGTGCTTGCCTGGCAAGTGGTGGGTCCTGAGTTCAATCCCTGGTACTGCAAAAAATAAAATAAAAATAAAAAGCAGATCTGAGGATCAAGGAAACAAATTTCAAGATGCAGAAACAGCTCTTTATCTTTGCCATAGTTGCCAAACAGTTTCACTGGAAGAAAGACAGTGAAGACTAAAAGTAGACCCATGATTTCACTACATACTAAATTAAAATTGAAACATCATATAGCTAAATATTAGAACAGAAACACTAGAACTGATGGAAAATAGAATAAGTAGAACTCTTGCATACATTGGTGTAGGAAAAGATTTTATGAAAAAAACTAATAAAACAGTAAATATCACACAGAATCAACAAATGGGGTCTCATCCTATTAAAAACAAATTTTGTACAGTGAAAGAAATCACCCACAGAGTGAAGCGACAGCCCACCGAGTAGGGAAAAATATTTTCCTATCTGTTCCTCAAAAGATTAATATCTAGAACATATAAAGAACTAAAAAAGTCAGATGCTCCCCGCATCCCAAATTTGAAAAAAAAAATAGTCATCCAAGATGAATGCACACTTCTCAGATGAAGAAAAAGAAACAGAAAATAAATACATGAACAAATATTCATGTATTTGTTCAGTAGTCATTCAAGAGATGAAGGGCCAGGGAGATGGCTCAGTGGAATAAGTGCTTGCATGAGTTCAATCCCTGGTTCCACCAAAAAAGAATCAAGAGATGCAAATTAAAACAGCACTGAGATTCCATCTCACTCTAGAAAGAATGGCTTGTATCAAGTAAACAAACAACAACAAATTCTGGCAAGGCTATGGGGGAAAAGGAACCTGTCTCTACTCTTGGTGGGTGTGTACACTGATGGGACCACTGTGGAATTAGTGCAGAGATTCCTTAAAAAAACGAGGACTTGAGGTCCCACTTGGCCCAGCTATTCCCCTCTTGGTACCTTCCAGAAAGAAAAGCATCCTACCACAGTGCTATGTGCACACCCGCGTTTACAGCTTGTAACAGCTAACTCTTAGAAACAGCTCTAATGCCCACCAGCCAATGCATGGATTAAAGTGATGTGTTTTCCTTTTACAATGTAGTGCTATG
>PVKA01045845.1:0-15298 GCA_004027165.1 Ctenomys sociabilis | reverse complement strand
ACATTCTCATTATACAGAGGTTGGAACTCCTGGATTTACTCTGTCTCCACTGTTGTACTTTGCAGTTTTAACCACTCGTGGTACAAGAAGATTCCTTCAATCCTATATTTCAAACAACTTTATCATCACCTACTGTTTAGTCCATTCATTGAAATGCTCAACTGTCATTACGGTTCTTGCTGTCGAGCGCTGTTCCCTCTTCTCTCCCTGCTCCATTTTCCTGGCAGCCTGTTCTTGTTTTGTTCATGTGGCAATCCCCCAAATCCCACTATTGCTATAAGATAAAATGAAGACAATTTTGTATTTATTTTCATAGTTATCTATGCTTATTAGAGTGAGCTGCTCAGCCTGCTCACATTGCTCTCTCTCTCTGTGTTTTCTCCAATGTCCTCTGTGCCTTAAATATTATGTTTATAGTAAAAGTTGAGTTGGTTTATTGCTGTAACTGGCACCGGCTCCCTCACAACCTTGTGTGGTCTCCTTCCCCAAAGGGCCTCTAGTTGGAACGAGGGTACAAGGTGTGAGTAGTGTTCCCATAGGAGGGACACAACCACCAGTAAGGTGGAACATGAGGGCAGAGGGCACATGGGCCGGCCAGGAAGATCTCAAACTTGCTAAAGCAGAAAGGAGTGACTAAATAAAGGGTTCATTTTTCTCAGGCCGAAGGAAACCCACTTCCCTGATGGGTGGGTGGCTCAGTGGTACCCCAGGGAGCCAGGGCCCTGCAGGTGCCTCCTTTTCATCACTGGATTATGGGAGCCAAAGTAGGGCTCATGTCAGGAGCTCGAAAGTATTCCAGAAGTCCCCGCAGACACCTGTGTCCACCAGGTGGTCTCGAGGGACACCGGGAGGTGGATATTTTTGACCAAGTGTGCTGCGACCATGGGTAGGAAGCTGCCACCTGTGGGCACGTGGGGGTTTTGTGTCTTTCAGCCCTGGGCGTGGCTGCCTGCTCAGCAGCCCTGCATCTGTGATGGAGAGCGCCATCTCCTTCGTCCATCCTCCTGCGGCAGAGATCGCAGCCCGTCTCCTTGCATCAATCTTCTTCCTCTTTCTTTAGTGACTCCTACCCCATTGACAGTGGCCCTGAAGCCACCCACAGCCACCACATTGCCCAGCCTCCCTTGCAATTAGGTGTGGCCATGGGACCACATTCTGGCCGATAGGTTGTGGCAGACAGAAGGGACCTGACTTCCGGGCTGAGTCCTACAGGGAAGGGAGCATTGCTGGCCCCGGGTGCCTTCCTGCAGCCAGGCTGTGGCACAACGCTGGCTGCACGGCACTGGCTGTGTAGACCCCTGGGGGTGCTAGGGCAGCGGGGAAGGTCGCTGGTCTGCTGGATTTTCCCCGAGGTCTGGTCAGCTGAAAGGGACACTGCAGCCCTGTCTTGAGACAGATGAGGATGGGGGATTTGGTTTTGCCTTAGCCTCCATTAATTGGGCCTCTGTTGCATACACGTTGACATATAAAGACCCTGGTGGCCTCCTTCCAATGAGTTCTTGGCAGCTCCTCCCCTGCTCATTGCCCACTGCGGATGTGGATGGGTGGCCCTCAAAGATGTCCACTCCTAATCCTGGGGGCTGTGAAAGGGTTGTGGGGGTGACTAGGGATCGCAGGATGCTGGACTTAGATTACCCAGGTGGGCCTCAGAGGAGGAGGCAGGAGGGTCACATCAGAGAGGGACTACATGACCTGACCTGGTGTGGGGGGGGAGACAGACAGACAGACACAGGGAGATAGAGATAGACAGAGAGAGACACAGACAGACAGAGACACGGAGAGAGAGCTCATGGGAGCTTGCACGGAAGATGTTTCCCCGCAGGCTTTAGCAGATGGAGGAAGGGCCATGAGCCAAGGAATTCAGAGACCGCTAGAGCTGAAAAGGGTGAAAAAACCAGACTCATCTCAAGTGCGCAGGACGCCGTGCCCTGCAGTCAACCTGGAAAGCGACGCCGCGTCTTTTCCGTTGAGTCAGGCTGTCCCTGTGTCTTCTGTGCCCTTCCCCGGGGGTAAAAATAGGCTGTGTGAGGCTGAAGTTCAGCAGCTCAGAGACCCCTCATTTGTGGCCACCCACAGCACACCGCAGGCCTCTCTCTGTTTTGGAGAAGAGCTGTTCCGTGACGACATGGCCTGAGTCAGGGGTGCTGACAGGGCCTGGGGTGAAGGGCTCCCAAAGAATCTGCGGGGCTCCCTTCCACTCAACACACCCAGGACCCCTCCCCATCAAGGCCTCCCACAGAGGAAAGTAGGGGCACTGGGGAATCCTTTCTGCTTCTCTTCTTGTGGGTCATTTCTCTGGGTGCCACCAGCACTCGGGCACCACAACCTCTCCAGGGCCTGGGGCCACCTCCCCACCCCTGCCAGCTTTGTCGCTGATGTGGGGCAGGGCTGGCTGCAACACAGCAGAGGTCCCTGTGGCCCAGGTGGAGAGGTCTTGGTCTAGGATTAGACGTCTTTACCCCTTGCCCCCTGCCTCCGAGTGCCCCACCTTGCAGTCGGCTGTGGGGGTCCCCCTTTGCGATGGCTGTGAGCTCACTGGTATCATTCCTGTTGTACAGTCAGCTCTTCCTTCCCATGGTGTCCACATCCCTGGATCCCACCAACTGCACATGGAAAATATTCAATAACTGAAGTCCGTGTTAAACACATGCAGGCCTTTTTCTTGTCATTACCCCCTAAGCACTACACAGTATCTGCATTAGCTGGGGGTGCTTCAAAGTGTAGGAGACAATGCTTCAGGAGCACATACTGCACCGCTTGCCCCAGCTGTGAGTGTCTGAGGAGCTGCATGTCTGTAGCACCCTGTAGGCACCCAGGGGCCAGGATGTCCTAATCTTCCTCAGCTCACTCCTCTGGCAGGGGAGGAGTCCAGCCTTGCAGAGCCCCTCAGCCTGCAGGGATGTTTTGCCTGGCACACAGGTGTTCTTCCACTCAGTTGTTTTACAACTTGCTGGCCGTGGGGAGGTATTATTTGGGGTATAGCTTCAGCTGTTGCTCTGGGGTCCCCCCAAAACAGCAGCTCAATGGGGAGATGGCTCCTGGCCCTCTCCTACCCTTCTGGGGGATGAAGGACAGGGCCTGCTTGAAGATGAATGGAGACTAGGGCCCAGGGGCAGTGCTGGGTGCTACTGTCCCCAGCTGCAGGGAGGGGGCTGATGCACTGCAGAGACCTGCAGTGGGGAGCAGGGTCCACCCACCCCAGGGCTGACTCCAAAGCCAGGACTGCAGTCTCTGTGTGCTGGTCACCACGCTGGCCCCTCTCGCTCCTGTGTCTTCCAGAAAGTGGGCTGCTCTCTGCATCCCAGAGCTAAGATGGCAGTGGGGAACACTGTTCCCTGAGTGGCCACTACGTGCCAGGCACTGACAGTGTTATCACACGACATACGACCTTTTGCACACTACCATTCCTAGGTGGGGAAACTGAGGCCTAGAGGGATGAGTACTCAGCGCAGCACCACACAGCCGCTCCTCAGACCACAGAACCAGCCAGGCTGGCCCTGCAGGTGTCCACTGATCTCGCCCTGTTCACCACCAATCACGTGGCTTCCACCTGGTCCATCTGCCCAACCAACAGTTGTACCCGGGCCTCATGGAGTTGCACATCTGTGGGGAGACACAGACGTGCTCATTCAGGGGGTGCCAAGGACACGGCCCTACGGGGGCCAGGGCCAAGCTCGGGAGCCCACCTGGTCCTTACAGAAGCCCCACTCTCAGCCCCACCTCACAGATGAGGAGACTGAAGCTTAGCTGGGGGCCTTGGCAATGCAGGTGGCCTTTGAAGCGGAGGGGTTAGCTGCCTGACCATGCCGGCCTCGGAGGCAGCACCCATGGCCCCACGCCACAGTCCAAGACCTGCGAGAGCCCGGAGGAGCTTACTCCAGGACGACCGCACTGGCTCTGTGAGTTGGGCCACATCAACCTCACTTTATAGAGGAGGAAACCGAGGTTCTGCGAGCTTAAAAGACCCAGAAAGTCATGGCCTCTGTGCTGGCACCCGCCGGGGACTCACATGCACTGTGGGTTCCACAGGCCACATATTTCACGTGCTTTTACCTCCTGTTGTGCTTGGCTAAAGGAAGCTGGACATTGTGGTCCACTCCTGTGATCCCAGTGCTCTGGGAGGCTGGGGCACGAGGATTGCAAGTTCAAGCCCACCCTGGGCAATTTAGCAAGACCTGCTCTCAAAATAGAAAAATGAAAAAGCTGTAAAGGCCCTGGGTTCAAGTCCCAGACACACACACACACACACACACACATGCCCACACACCCATCCCTGGGGAATGTTGAGGGTCCTGAGTCAGAAAGCAGCTTCCTGACCTGCAGTTCTCCCAGCTGGGTCTCTGCAAATCCCCAGGAATAGCAAACAGGACTTTGGCATTTCCCCACCCCATGAACTGACTAGCCAATCAGTGAAATTGAATGTCAGCTGTATGCCTGCTCTGTACTGAGAGCCTGGAGACCTGGGGACCTGGAAGTGAGCGAGTCGGACCCAGTCCCTAGCCTCGTGATGAGGACAGTAGACCAAGAGATGAAATTATCTCCTCCCACCCAGTTTACAGAGAGAGAAACTGAGGTTTGGTAAGTGGCAGATGTCACCCAATGTCACTGGTGGTGCTGCGGATCAAGTTCGCAGAAACCGGGTGCCCAAGGCAAGCTCACTGCCCAGCCTGTCCTCGCCCAGCTGTGTGCTGAAAGCTTCCCAAGACCCCGCCTGGATGCCAGGTTGGTGACATGGCTACGAGCTGCTCTGGCCCACAAGGCGAGCTGCCTCCCCTACTCTGGCTCTCTCCTCATTCCTTCCTGATCGTGGAGGCCATCAGGCACAAGGCTGTCCATCCTCCAGGGCATAGTCCTTCCCCTCAGCCAGTGGAGCAGAACCCCGGTAGGCGCTAGAAAACCACCTGCAAGCCGGGCGTGGTGGCGCATGCCTGTAATCCCAGCACTAGGGAGGCTGAGGCAGGAGGATTGTTGTGAGTTCGAGACCAGCCTGAGCTACAAAGTGAGCTTAAGGCCAGCCTGAACTGCACAGTGAGACCCTGTCTCAAAAAAGAAAAAAAAAAAAAAAAAAAAGAAAACCACCTGCTACCTTTGTCCTGCCTGCCAGCTCCAGATGCTGGTTGGCTTTGGCCAGAGCTCAGCTGTTGTGATGGCCAGTGGTGGAAAAGTTCTGGGACACCTGCCAGTGGCTCACTGCCTTGGTCATAAATATGCTCCTGGCTGGGCCTTGGTGGGACATGCCTGTCACCCAGAACTTGGGAGGCTGAGGCAGAAGGATTGCCATATGCTCAGTGCTAGCCTGGGCTGCATAGTGAGACCCTATGACATACATACATACATATGTAATATTGCTTCTGGAGATTAGCTGGCTCTGTGCTCCTGTTCACTGCCTCTCCTAGGACCCAAGGAAGGACCAAGCCATGCCCCTCACCCTTTCTACATTAGGCTTAATATGAAAGACTAGGAGAGGAAAAGGGCCTGGTTGTTTGTAAGAGCTGAAAAATGAGTTTTCTTGTGCCTGGGCACCTCTAGAAGGACCCCAGGGACTGCCCTCGGAGCAGCCATTGCACACCCAAAGCTCACCTTCAAGGTGAGGCCAGGAGCCAAAGACAGTGTTGTGCAGAGCCTCGGTGATGGCTGATGCCTGCCTGGCAGCTTGATAGACGGACGGAGCGCAACAAATCACAGCTCCTTCCTTTCCGCAAGGGGGCTCTGGACCTGGCGCCACGCCCAGCCCGAGCCGTGCTCTGTGCACACTGCTCCTGGCTGCCCTGGCTGCCCTGGCTTGTTTCCATCCTGCACGGGACGGAACTCATGGGGCCACTGTGAGAGGAGAGTGCAAAGGGCCCTGTATAGCACAGCGGGGGAGGGGGGGCATTCACAGTGCTCACCTGAGCTCTTCTCTTGCAGTCTCGATCTTCAGCTCTCTGGATGCTTTGCCTTGGCTACTTAATGTTGTTCCAGGCAGGGAAATATTAGAGTGTTGAAGTTACTGGCATTGAATTTTACCATGCACTGTTATAGGTTATCACAATTTTAAATACAGATAACAGCATTTAGCCCACAGAAGAACCGCTGAAATTTCACAGCCAGGGCTGCAGAACTTGAACATGTGCTTAGACAGCGATCGGGGCTGTTGTTCTGAGATGCTGCACAAAGCCCACTTTGTATGCAGGATGTCTACTATCGTTACCATCAGCTGTGGATGAGAAGGAACAAAGCAGTCAGGCCACCCTGTGACTGAGTCTTCCTGCCAAGTCCTCTTGCTCCGGCAGGTGGGCACAGGAGGCAGGCGGTCTCTGGGGGCCGCTGGGGGCAGGCAGGTGCTGGGCACAGGTGGGTGCTGGGGCCACTGGGGGCAGGCAGGTGCTGGGGACAGGCAGGTGCTGGGCGCAGGTGGGCACTGGTGGTACGTGGACGCTGGGGACTGGTGGGTGCTGGGGCCACTAGGGGCTGGCGGGCTCTGGCAGCAGGCAGGAAAGGGCTCCTGGCCAGTCCTGTTTCCTATGCTCCAGGGCACAGCCCCAGATGGTCTTCAGCAGCCCAAGTCCAAGTCCAAGTCCAAAAGCTTAATCTCTGACTCTTTTGGTACTGGAATCCTTACCAGCGCTGTGCATGCTGTGCTTTCTCCTTGGCCAATTACTAAAACTTAAGGCAGCTAAAGCAGCATGTGAACCCAGGTGAGAGGCCCCGCCGAGCAGCTGCGTGGCCGTGGTGCTGATCCAGGTGACACGCACACTGCTCTATCTGAAGTTATAGCTACACCTGTGACATTGGAAACTCAGGGAGCAGGCAGAGGTGCAATGTGCCAGTCACCAGCGTCAGTGGTGTGACTAGTCCTCTACCAGTCCTGGGAATGGGGCCTCCCACCTTGTAATCTCTGCACTGTGGTAGGCTGAGGCAGGAGGATGGCAAGCCCAGACTGGGCAATTGAGTGACTTAGTGGGATTTTGTCTCAAAAGAAAGATGACAGACAGGCAGGAGAGAGAGAGAGAGAGAGAGAGAGAGAGAGAGAGAGAGAGAGAGAGAGAGAGAGAGAAAGGAAAGCAGGAAGGAAGGAAGGCAGGCAAGCAGATGGGGGATGTAACTCAGGGTGAAGTCCTTGGATTTGATCCCCAGTGCCATCCAAAAAATCCCTGAACCCCTTCCACTACATGACCTGATGGCCACTGTGCACCCCTTCCAGGGTGAGGGGCCTTGCACAACCAGCTCCCTGCTGCCTTGTCCTCCACTCCACATTGCTCTTTCCTGTTGGCTTCCATCATTCTCCTCCCACTGGGACTCAATGCCAGACGCGAACCCATCCCAGGAGGAGGGGTTTATTTGGATGCGCCTTTTAGCCCACCGTCCTCTGGCCCCCAGGCATGAACAGGATGGCCACAGAGGGTGTGGCAGAGACAGAGCTGTGGCATCGCTGTCCCCTGAGGCCTTGGCGGCTCCCACTGGATGGGCATCAGTTCTTCACCCAGCTGTAACAACTCAAGCTGCATGGAGAGGTTGCCAACTGCCCCTGGGGTCACAGCTGTCCCTGGGTGACAGTCACCACTTCAACCCAAGACTTCCTGTCTGTTTTCCCTGGGGAAGAGTGTCAAGTCCCCACGTGCCCCTCTGTACCTGAGGTCAGATCTCACCTTGGGGTGGCCCAGGCTGTCCTCAGGGGAGGAACTATAAGAATCCAGAGGGCATGAGGGGCAGGGCACCACATAGGGGGGTGGAAGAGCTGACACACAGCAGGGGCTGCTGGGATGAGGCTGGCAAGTGGGGCCAGGTGCCAGGAGGAAGGGTGCCATGGCGCTGGTGGCCTCAGGGGCAGACCTTGTAGACACTCCTGTGAACACAGAGGCGTGACCACTAAAGTTTTGCCACAGCCCAAATCCTTGCCTAAAACTGGTGAGTCCTTTCTATCTTCAGGTCAAGTAATGACTTAGGAGCAGTGGAAGATGGGAGAAGTCTCAGGAGCACCTTGGTCCCCAGCACTGTCCTGAGTAGTCAGAACTCTTCTACTGCAGGACTAGGTAGACATATTACCTGTCTGAGGTTGCCAGAAGCTGCTGATTGAGCCAGCACCCAAAGACTACATTTCCCAGGATTCCTTGCAGCTATGGGCATAGTCACATGACTATGCAACTAGCTTTGGTCTATGAATATAAAAAGAAGTTTAATGCCATATTAAAAGAACAACTATAAAAAGGAGACCGTGAGGCACCTGGCTCAGAATGTAGGCAAGATGGCTGGATCTGTAGCAGCCACCTTGAACCAGGATACCACCTTGTGGCTGAAGGCCACCTGCTAAGGATTACAAGAGAAAGACATCTAGGCTTTTGATGATATTTTTGGTGAGAATAATGAACTTTTATCTTATTTAAGTCATAATATTTTAAGCTATCATGTTCAATGAAACTCAACCCTAATAGGTATAAGTGGTTGTAAGTGAAATATCAGAAGCAGGACTCATCTTCTGAAATTTTTAACAGAAGCAGCCCCATACGACGTGGCTGGTTAGACTCCAAGGCAGGCAGAGCTCTGTGTCAGTGGCACGGCTTGGGATGGGAGCAACGGAGGAAGCAGGCCTGGTAATTCTGTATAGGTAGCACTGATTACAGCAGTTTCGAGTGACAAAGAGAGCTGGATTCATGGCTGGGGTGGCTGGTGTTGGGAGGGTGGGAAGTGGGGTGAGCTCGAAATGCATTCCAAGTAGAGATAAAGCCTGTGCTTCTGCCATTAGCAGGATAAGACGCAGGTCAGAGTATATGGAGCTTGCAAGCAGCCGTTTGAGCATCTGTGATGTTCTTCTCCTGCTTGGTCAAAACGAAGCATCATTACACACTGACACCCCTGTCAGGCCCTGGAGAGACACCCTCGGGTTCCACTGGCTGGAGGGAGGTGGCTTGGAAGTCTGTGTGTGTGAAAAGCCTCACGGGAGGAACGCTGAGCATTTGCTGCCCCGCAGGACGGACCCTCAGCTGAACTCCAGAGACAACAAAGGTCAGCGCGGCCATGTGCCCTGGGACTGGCATTACTCTGTAGACTGAGGCAGGAGAAAGAGTGACATCGCCATAAGGCGAGGGCACTGGGAACTCAGCCCTCAGGTGTCACGTCAGTGGCCAGGTACCCGGATTCTGGGGTGAAATAGCCTGGCTTCAGAGCCCCACTCAAGTCACCTACCAGGGAGGTCACCTTCACCAAGTTACTTCATTGCCAGGTACCTCGGTGTCCACATCAGTAACATGGGCACCACATTGCTGTTTGGTTTATACTGGTGATGGGCTAAGAAACCGGCCTGTCTGCAGGAGCCAGCAGTCATGTGAGCTGTTACCATGACTACCATAGTAACACTATTCCACAGTTTTTATTTGAAATTAACCCTTTGACAAGAGATGTTTTTATTTTATTTATTTTTACTGGGAAAAAAAAGTATGTATTTGGAATTAGCCAGCTGGGCTCAGTTTAGATGATCCCAAATCTGGCGGCAACTTCCAGTGCATCATAGTCGAGAGCCAGTCGAACCCTTCTTTCCATTAGGCCTGATTAGGGTATTGACCTTGGCAAATCATTGTCATAGAGCTTCTTTCAGCTTGTTTGATTTGGTGCTTATTGGCTTTGCCATCCACAGTGAACACGAGTGTGTTGGTGTCCTCGACCTTTTTCATGGCTGACTCTGTGGTCAGGGGGAACTTGATGATGGCGTAGTGGTCAAGCTTGTTTCTCCTGGGGACGCTCTTCCGAGGGTACTTGGGCTGCCTCCGGAGCTGCAGTGTCTTGGGACGGCGGAAGGTGGGCCATGTTCTTATCTTCTTCTTTTCGTGGCCGTGGATGCCTTTCAGCACGGCCTTCTTGGCCTTCAAAGCTTTTGCTTTGGCTTCAGCTTTGGGAGGGGCAGGGGCTTCCTTTGCCTTTGGTGCCATCTTGGTACAAAAGTTCTCTCCACAAGAGTTTTTTTAAAAATTATGTGATGTTTAGTGTGTTTTAGAATTATTCTTATTGTATTTCTTTATATTTTATGACCATGGGATGCTAGGGATTGAACCCAGGATCTCTGCACTGAGCTACGTCTTTTCCCCCCCCTTACTTTAGAGGTAAGGTCTCATTATGTCTCTAGATTGTCAAGGTTGGGTTCTAATTTGTAATCCTCCTGTCTCAGCCTCCCAGCATGCTGGGATTACAGGTGTGCACCACTATGCTCAGGTATTTATTACATTTATTCTGTTAAATTAAACAAGGAGAGAGGTCAAAGAATCATTTCTATATCCTATTCTTACTTGAAAGCAGAAAATATGGGAAGAAGCTTAAAGTATCCCACAAAATGAATCTAAATTTTTAAAACAGCTCAACAGAATAAGGCAGCACATTCAAATCCCTCACTTACAAAAGAAATGGCTTGGGAGAGGTCGGTTCAGTCCTCCTACTAACCCAGATGCAAGTGGTTTTCTGTGGACCAGGGGAGGAAGCAAGGGGCCACTTGCATCCTAGAAAGGCCCAGAGGCTGTGCCAGGGGAGAGAGGGGTTCCTCAGAATCAGGTGAGGGGTGCTTCTGGGTCTGAGTCCAGCAAGCACTGCCTTTGGGGAGCCCCCAAACAACAGCCCCGTGCTTGAGTCTGCGCCCCCAAGAAGACACTGCAGACAGCACCAGACTTCGTGCTGAATGCACAGCGCAGGCGCGAGAGGGCTCCTGTGGTTGGCTGTCACGGCCCCATCACCACCTCTGCACTCTGAGGGCCTGACTGCTCCACGCTTAGCCCAGACTACTCAGGTGGCATCGCCGAGACAGGGCAGCCATAGGGCGTCACCACTTGGGGTCACCGCGGCAACCCGAGGCCCAGCTGGTGATAGGAGCTGCCCCTGTGGCCCCTGCCCCGGAACAGAACAGATTGTGCCCATGGTACCCGCTTGTTGCCTGGTCTAGGCACCAACTCTGGTCACTTCCTGGTGGATCCACTGCTCTGCGCTGGACGAGCGTGGCCAACGAACGCCACGAAAGCTCTTGGGATCCCAGGAGTGGGAGCGGGAGTGGTTTCTGGTGCCTCTCAGGATGGGGGAAGCATACATGAGCAAGTAAGAGGCAGGTACAAGAAGGTGGGCACTGGCGGGCAGGAGCGCTCAGGGCCAGCCAGGCACATTCCAGCTCCGCACACCTCCCCTCCAAGGAGGAGCCTGTGACTGCTGCCATGTCTCCAGGGAAGAAATCGAGGCACAGAGAAGTGACCTTGCCCAAGGACACAGCTTAAGCCAACAGTAGACCTGAGGATGCATGACCACAGCCAGGTCCATGTCTGCTCCTAGGGGTCCTGCTCATGCCAGCCTTGTGCCAGTGCAAGATGTAGCTGGGTCCTTGTGGCTCCTTGTGACACCTCAGATGCTCTTAGGAAACAGTATTTAAAGCCCTGCAGATCCCATCCATAGTCTTAGCTCCAGGCCTCAGGGCCCTCGTTCACTCTAGGCAGACAGAAACTGCTTGAAAAAGCAAGGCTAATCAAGATGGGTTTCTTGGGCTGGGAAGATAGTTCAAGGGTCTAAGACCCTGTACTACACACTGAGCTGGCCCAGAAACGTGGCATGGTGGCACATGCCTATAATCCCTGGGCTGGGGAGGCTGAGGCAGGAAGATCGCTACAAGTCTGAGATAAAAGATAAAAAAAAAAAGATGGGTTTTCCAGCTCTGCGCTACCGACCTTGGGTGGGTGATTCTCTGGGGTGGTACCATCCTGTCTTCTGCAGGGTGCTCAGCAGCACCCCATCCTCCTGCTCTGGAGGTAACAGTCGATGCCGCTCCTGGACATTGCCTGACACCCCTGAGGGGCAAGTCACTGCCTGTGGGCCACACCTGTGACCTCTCCAGGTCAGCACCTAAAGCACCCAAGTGAATGACTGGCCGAGAGGGGCTTTGTTCTCAGCTGCGTCAGGCCCCCAAAATACTTGTGATGAGAGCAGGCGGCTGGGGCCAGTGCAGAACTGACGCCAGCCCACAAGTATGTCGCCAGCCCTGCCGGTCCCGAGTCTAAAATCCGCATGTGCCACAGCAAGACAGCCCCCAGACCCCGGGTGACGTCACAGCACCAAGGCCCACCCTGCTTCTCCCCGAAGTGTCCCGGGGGAGGACTGGCTGGTTTGGGGGGATGCCAGGCCTCAGGAGGGCGGCGTTTTCAGATGGCAGCAGAAGAAGATGGGCTATGTTGTGGCCACAGCTGGCAGCAGTGAGCGCCCAGCGGAGGCTCCGGTTTCCTGTGAGCAGCAGTTTCTTCCCACGGGCAGAGTGAGAGGAAAACGCTGCCCCAGCGAACCCCGGTCCTGGGCCCCACAGGATCAGGGCTGGGAGGCTGTCGGTGAGCGACAGGACATGCAGCACGAAGGTCACCTAAGAAAAGCACAGCTGGCGTGCATGGTGCAGCCTGCGTATAAAGCTGGGAGCTCCTTGGGTGGGTGTGAATCTTGTTTCTTCTAATTCAGGGCTGTAGGTGAGGAATCTCACTGAATTCGCACCAGCTCTGCGAGGAGCATCTCATCACTCTGCTGATGAATGAGGAGACCCAGGGGTCCCCGGATCCCTGTATTCTCCATCACCTGTTGCAGAGCCACCCTCCATGCAGCCACCGCCCACTGCCTGAGTGCATTGCAGGGTTCTGTCTGTCTGTGTTATTTACTTTTGCGTTGCTGGGGATCCAGTCCGGGGCCTTACACATACACCCACCAAGCACTACATTGCAGAGCTACAACCCCAGCCCTTTATTAAGTTTTTGATTTAAAGACCATCTTGTTAAGTTGTCTAGACTGGCTTTGAACTTGTGACCCTCCTGCCTCAGCTTCCTGAGTTGCTAGATTACAAGGGTACACCACTGCAACTGACTTCTGTCTTAAAACCTGAATATGACTTCACTGGCTGAATTACAATATACTAGTTCCAGATTAATTTTATAGGTACATGACTTAGCATTAAAGATCAAAACAATGCTTATAAGTAGATCTTTTGACAAGCATCTAATTTTACTTTAGCTAGAATCCTGTCTTAATTCAAATTCCTGCCACCACCCCCACCCCAACAGTGGAAACTTGGACATGTCATTCACTACCCCCATACCCACGAACAGGGGTTACAGCTGGCATTTACAGGGTGCTCTCCATGCACCAGGCACAGCTCCCTGTGCTGCGTGTGTGCACCCTTGTGTATCCTCATGACAAGTCTCCAGTGGCCGCTGTTACCCTTTTAGCATGAAGGACAGCAAGGCACAGAGAGATGGAGCCACAGGTCTAAACTCTAAGATTCAACGGCAGGTCATGGTAAGGGCTACAGGAGACACTGTGAGCACAGAGCAACACACCAGAAACCCAAATTCAGCATTTGAAATGAGGAGCTGACTGACGTTGCGGTATTAACACCCAGCCAGGTTCAGTTCCCGTCTTCCTTTGCACACAACTGCAACACTTAGTAACAAACCAGGGTCAGAGATGGCTGCCAGGGCTCCAGCCATTCCATTGGCATTCCAGGCAGGAGAAAGGACCCAAAGGCTCAACTTCCAGACAGAGAGCAAACTCATCGTAAAGAGCCTTTTTCAGAGCCTTCCAGTGACTTCAACTTGATGTCTAGCAGGCTACCTCTAGCTATAAATAATGTGGGTGTGGTTGAGTTCCTTGGATCAAACACAGTAAACAAGATTGAATCTCCGCTCGTAAAGAAGGACACTGAGCAGGCTCATTTGGCCAGCTAGTCTTTGCTTATTTACACCAACCCTATTAACTAAAATCCCTCTATAAATCTGGGTCCCCTGATTCAAGTGAGGACCCTTTGGAATGATCCAGAACCAGTCTCCAAGCTCCACGTGGTGTGTCATTTGGGGCCCACTTTCTTAACCTTGGGTGTTTTCTAGCCCCTCAGTGCCTCAGTTTCCTCACTAGGAAAGGGGCCGCGACAGAGTTCATAGCGAAGATCAGAGGTGAGGAAATGACGCATGCGCACCTCCAACTGGGATTCCCTACTGCTGCTTTTACAACTTGCAGAGTAAAAGCAGAAAAATCTCACGTCTGGGGCTCAGATTTCTCAAAAATTGCTTTGTTGGCTTTTTAAAAAGCCAACGCCTTGGCTCCCGCGTGGTTGGCGGGCGGCCACGGGTGAGTGTGGGGCGGGAGGGGCCTCGGGTTCCAGGGCAGACGTGCTTCCCACCCGGCAGCTCGCCAGGCAGTGGTCCCCTAGGGGCGAGCGGCATTCCAGGCAGGGGGTTCTGGGTGGCCTCTGCTCTACCTCGGGCCTGGCTCTGTGGGCTTCGGTCTGCCTTCCATCCCTGCTGGCCACAACCTAGGGGTGCAGCGACCTTGGGTTAGCTTGGCGCACGATGCCCGAGGGCCTCAGTCTCCTCATGTGGAGAGAG
This sequence comes from Ctenomys sociabilis, assembly GCA_004027165.1. Lineage (NCBI taxonomy): Eukaryota > Metazoa > Chordata > Mammalia > Rodentia > Ctenomyidae > Ctenomys > Ctenomys sociabilis. The sequence continues at coordinate 944 of PVKA01045845.1, read as the reverse complement.
GGATGGTCCCATGTCCACCCCATTTGGTGCTTACAGAAGGAGGGGCCCGGCGCGCTGGACCCAAGCCTCTCCACCCACGATGCCCTTAGGGCCCTAGGTGCCTCGCGGTCTGGCCAGGGCATCTCTTTGGCCTCTGCCCCCTCTCCTGCTTCAGCCACATGGATCTCTTTCCTTTCTCCTGCAAAACTCCAAACCACAGTGGGGTGCCCAATCCCTTTTCCTGCCCCTCTTCTTCCAGCTGCCACCTTCTCTGGGTGGCCTTCCCAGACAACCTGTGCAAATCTATGACCCCTGCACCCCACATGGCCTTCTCTGCTTCCTGTTCCTCTCAAGCTTTCACCCACCATCCTGTCTGTACTTATTTCAATGACGCGACGTCATGCCCTGAGCAGATTCTCCATTCATCCTCAGTGTGACTGATGAACGGGGAACAGGATGAAGTAGGACTCCATGGCAACAGAAGGCAAAGGCCTCTCGGCAGCTGGAGCCAGGGTCCCTTGAGTGATTGCTATGACTCTCAGAGAGCAGGGAAGTCAAAGGAGAGATGACACCTTTGGAACACAAAGCACCTTCCCATTACAGTCCCACAATGTACTTGCAGGAAAGATGGCTGCAACAGGTTGTGTTGGAACGGCCATTGAGTCAGAGGCCAGAAGGGCACAGGCAAGCCCTGGCTTGGTCACTTAACCAACTATTTTAAGTGATTCAAACAGGAGTGATCATGCTGTTTGCCTATCCAGCCATCTACTGACTTACTCATCCATCTACCCATTCATCCATTCATCCACCCACCCATCCACCCATCCACACACTCATCCACCCACCCACTCACCTATCTACCCATTCATCCACCCACTCACATATCCACCCACCCACCCATCCATCCACCCACTCACCCACCTATCCATCCATCCATCCATCCATCCATCCATCCGTCCATCACC
>PVKA01045844.1:0-15300 GCA_004027165.1 Ctenomys sociabilis | reverse complement strand
GCAGAACCGGGGATCGAACTCAGACCCTTGCACTTATTCTACTGAGCCATCTCTCTGGCCCCACATTTACTATTTCATTAAGGATATCTTTTTAAGAACTATGAGAGGCAGAGATGAGTACAATAAAGCACTTGTTCCACAGACTCAATCTGGCTCAGGTTTTACTCCTCCCTGGTTTCATACTCTAGATTCCCAAAGTTTCTTTCTGGGTCCTTTGAGCTCACTGAAGGCTTTCTTAGAAAAGGAAATAAGGGGCCGGGGAGATGGCTCAGTGGAACAAGCACTTCCTTGGCAAGCATAAGGGCCTGAGTTCAATCCCTGGTTCTGCCAAAAGAAAAAGAATAATAATAAAATAATAATAATAATAATTAATAATAATAATAATTTGCAATTAACAAGGTTTTAGATTTAATAAGTTTTAAAAGACATTAAATTTGGGATAATAATTATCTCTGAGTTGGTGAGTAAGAGAAAGCAAACTGTAGGGCTCGGGAGATGGCTCAGAAGCCTAAAACGGACCTGCCTGGAAAGTGCAAGGTCGTGAGTTCAGTCCCCAATACCAAAAAAGGAGAAAATTATTATTTTGGGCCAGCCAGCCAGCTCAGTGGATTAAAGAACCTGCTTAGGCAGACACAGGGACCAAGGGCTCAATACCTTCCCCCTGCCTGCCTGCAACCCCACCCCTGCCCCTAGGGCACATTAAAACAGTAATTGAGACTGGGCATGGTAATCCCAGCACTTGGATTACCATGGAGGCTGTAAAACAGGAAGATCACTAGGAGTCTTGCGCTGTGTAGCAAGACCCTGTAGATCCTATACTAAATACATAAAAAAATAACTATGACAGATGTACCCTATTATAAGGCCTACAAAATAACAAAATATTACAATAAGACAGTAAAGGAGCTAAAACAATTATGAAAAGGTTCCATATCTAAGCATTCCTTTAAAGTTACCCTCTTTATTTACTTACGTGTTTCCAAAATATCCAAAAGCATGAACTTCTACCTCTACATTCCAAACAAGGAATCAGGGAGCCAGATCTTATAACCCAAAGGTTCCCTATTCCCAGTTCCAAGTTCCTACCAAACAACATGGCTGGAGCCTATACTAGGTGGCTAGCCATTAGTTAATTATCTTTGATCAGGGAGAAAATACTGGGCCTATTTATCATTGAACAGAGGAAGTGAAAGTAAACATTTTCAAAAATGGTATAAATACATCCTGAGCACATAGATATTTAAAGGCAAAGAGAAAATAGCTGTCATCTTGGAGGAAAAATGGAAGAAACACAGCAACACTGAGGAACATCACTGCTATAAATGGCAGAAAGTAAATATTCCAAACATATTGATTACAAATATGGACTCAAAAATTAAAAGGCTAGGGTCAGCCAAATAGCTCAGCGGATTAAAGCGCCTGTGTAGGCAGATGCAGGGGCTGGGGGTCCAATCCCCAGCCTGTCCTGCTGGCCAGCCCCTGGGGCACGCTAAGACAGCAATGGAGACTGGGCATGGTGGTGAACGTCAGTAATCCCAGCGCTTGGGAGGCTGAAAACAGGAGGATCACTACAAGCCTGATCTGCGTAGTGAGACCCACTAGACCCAGTTACTAAATACATAAAAAATAAATTTGTAAACATGAAATGAATAGATATTTCTCAATGGAAGAAATAAAAATGGCAAAATGAAAAAAAAAGAAGTTCAACATACCTGACCATTAGAGAAACACACTTTAAAACAATACAGAATGGCCCTCAGCAAGAAATCAAATAATAAACACCAGTGAGGCTACAGAGTAACCACTATGGAATTAATACTCTTTAAAAAACTAGAAATGGAAATTCTAGTTGATATAGCTATTCTTCTTTTACAAAGCATCTTTCTGAAAGAGTTGAAGTCATCATAGTACAGTGATACATGTATACCCACGTTTATAGTAGCACAAGTTACAGTAGCTAAATCTTGGAAGGGGGCTATATATTCATCAACATATAAATGAAGAAAATGAAGTATATTTATATATTATGGAGTACTACTGTGCTATAAAGAAGGTTAAACATGGGTTATCTGGGATGGGGAGATGGCTCAGTGAATAAGCACTTCCCTGGCAAGCGCAAGGGCCTGAGTTCAATCACCAGTTCTGCCAAAAAATAAATAAATAAATAAAATAAAAATGGGTTATCTGCAGGAGAATGGGTGCAACATCAGCCCACAATGTTAAGTGAAATGACACAGACTTACAAGCTTAAATACCACATCATTTCCTGTTTTTGAGAAAGCCAAACTATAAATAAATTGAACAACACAATAAAAAATAGCCAGAAAACAAGGAGATAGATCTTTTGCAAAAGGGAAGGGGTCAAGAGATGGAGTGAGGAGTAAGGAAGAGAGGTGAGTAAGAACAGAATTAAAGGTGTGTGTTACACACATGTGCCACTCCTCATGACGTAATCTTTATGAAGTGCAAACAAGACCGCACAGTGCTAATGGCTGTACACCACAGCTAGTCACAACATGCCTTATATGTCATACCAGCTATGCTTAACAAATACCTTTCAGATAGGCAACGCATTCTTCAAATTGCAAAACCAGTGATGATCACTCCTAGCTTTCTCCGAGGTCCTTCGCTGCTGTGCTGACCTCACAGCCTGCTTACACACTTCTAGGAGCTGCCAATGCCCTGCTCAGCAGGCGTTTACTCCTTCTGTCTGGAATGTCTTTGCTTTCCTGACCAAAGACTTTGAGATCTGTTACAAACAGCGTTTTTCAAGAAGACCAGGAAGAAAATACATCAAAGTGAGCCAAAACCCCTGTCTCCAGTTCATCTGGCAAATTGTGTTTCACAAAGGAAACTGCCATTTTAGGGTTACATTTTAAATACTAACCTGTTCAATTTCACAGAACTACACCACACTTGATCATTTTAATGATGAGCTTGCCAATCAATATAAGACCAAAATTCAGACTCTGAATTAATCTCAAAATGACATATAAAGTGCAGACTAATATAGGCATTTTTAATCTTTCCTTAAAGTCAGTATAATTTTTAGTCAGAAATAAGCCTTGCCTAGCATGCTCAAGGGCCTAAATTCAATACCTGGTTCCACAAGAAAGAGAGAGAGAGAAAGAGAAAGAGAGAGAGGAGAGAGGGAAGGAAGGAAGGAAGGAAGGAAGGAAGGAAGGAAGGAAGGAAGGAAGGAAGGAAGAAATATTTAAAAGGCAACATAGTCTCTTTAATTCCATCTTTGAAAGTAAAGTATACACTTTCAAATAATATATTTTCAAAAACCATACTGGGCCAGTAAGAACACTCAGCAGTCTAAAGCACTTTCTCAGGCAAGCGCGCAGGGACTGTGGCTCAATATCCAGCACCACATGCAGCACCAACCCCGCACCGGGTGGGCTGAACTGGCCACAAAAAAAAAAAAAAGTACTAATGGTATGGTAGCCAACATGAAAACAGTCAACAAAAGAAACAACAGGTGGGGCCGGGGAGATGGCTCAGTAGAAGTGCTTCACTGGCAAGTGCAAGGGCCTGAGTTCAATTCCTGGTTCTGCCAAAAAACAAAACAAAAACAAAAAACTACATATAAGTGAATATATTTAAGATACTCTAATTTGAAGTCAATAAATTTATGTCACCAATATAAAACAAGTGTAATCTCTTCCAATAAATTGAATTTAAAAGGAGTTCTGAAGATGTTTATAAAGTCCTGTTCCTTCCTCTGTACAGTGTAATACCTTCATTACTAAAATTAATATTCTGTATAGTAAATCACATTGGACTTCATAAACTTTCATTTTTATTTAAAGGACAGAAGAAATTTTTAGTTGTGAAAATTTCCTCCCCCCCAAAATTTTCCCTAATGATAATAAATCTAAAGACTTTTTAACCAAATCAGTTATTTACAGTTATTTATTTTATGGAAACACCATCTTTGCTTTTCACCCAGCTATAATTTAATATTTCACAAAGTGAAAAATAATCAAAATAAACTTATATTTTTCATGAGACTCCTAACAGTCATGACATGTTATTTTAAACTACGTGCCCAAATCTATTTATGCATCTTTCCTACGGTTTAAGATACACCATATAATTTTGCTTATATGATGAAAATATTTATGTATATCATAAATTATATGAAATTATGCTAATTTATTCATGTTCCATTCCCAAAGTGGTAGCCTGATTTTACTCCAAATAGTCACAACCAGTTTTTCACTACAAACAACTGAAACAACTCATCAAGCTAACAACTGGCATAAATGTCATCATTATCTACAACAGTACTGTCAAATCGGCGGTTTACGTAGCTTGGAGAAAATAATTACCTTACCATTCTATATTCTGTTAAAATAAATAAATTGAAAGGTATTAGATTGAAGTTCTCACCATACTCTAGATTCCTGAGAAAGTACAGTATGATTCTGTACCTAAACAGATCAAAACTTAGATGTTTTTTGAAACAGAAAGCCAAGCTTCGGGCAAGCGTACAGAGAAGCTTCAGTGCATCACAGCAGTCAATTCATTAGATCATGCTCAGGGAACACAAACATCTCAGGTCACCCTACTGACATACCTGGACGTTTCGCAGCAGCCAACCATACAATTTTCCTTCTTTGCTTCAGCGGCACAAGAGCCTATAACAGCTCGCCACTCATAAGTCAGGGGAGCCTCTGATGTCAGCTGATTCTCAGAGCTACCTCATAACCTTTCTTTGCTCAAGAAACTCTGTTAAGTTTAATTTGTGTAAATTTGGTGTGTTGCAGGGGGAGGTAACAGTTTGGCACTTGCCAGCTCCCCATAAGAACACTGAGTAACCATAGCCAGGTATAGGTTCTACGCATTATTCATATCCTGTCTCACCTGTTCATGAGACAGAGGACTAAGCCCAGGGCTTTCACACTGAGTTACATCTTGAGTCCTTTTAAAATCATTTTTATTATTTATTATTTTATTGCTCAGTCTATGCACTGGCAAGTAATCCTCCCACCTCAGCTTCTCAACCTGCCGGGATCATAGGAATGCATTACCATGCCCAGCTAGCCGTTCTCTCTTGCCTTAGGTCATGAGTGAACTGCTTAGATCCAAACTTCATGAATGTGAGTTCTGAGCTCTAACTTTTGGTGATGACTGTATAGGACAGGATTATTGTATAGGATCAGAATTGGATTGAATCAGATAAGTAGGCTGGATCCAATCAGTCTTCCTGAAGGTAACTTTTTCCATATCTAGAGTCTATGACTCCATTTTAAGAATAATTGGGGGCCAGAAACATGGCTCAGTAGAATAAGCACTTGCCTGGGAAGTGCAAGGGCCTGAGTTCAATCCCCAGTTGTGCCAAAAAAAAAAAAAAAAAGAAAGAAGGAACAACTGAGTCATTTTATGTACAATAGTTATGAGCACAAACCTGGGTATTTTTTGAAAAATAAACTTCTTCAAAAGGACAGCTTAGAATTCAGTGATCACAATGGTGGAATTTTAATTCAGAAAGTACATAAAAGATCCACAAACCTTAGAAATACTTAAGTAGTAAGACATATCATACACAGGTACAAATTCTATATGAACATGTTATCACTACATATATATAAAATGTACAAATAAGCTAAAAGCAAAATACTAACCTAAAAAAATCAGGTATATGCATGCAGAATTTTCTAAAGACTACATGATTTAAAATTGCCTCTCTAAGCCACGTATGGTGGCGCACCCCTGTAATACCAGCACTTGGGAAGCTGAGTTCTATAAACATAGACAGTGTCTTCAATAAATGCTTCTTTGGAAAAACAACATTTATAGCCAAAAGACTAAAATTTGATGTCTGTCTCTCAATCTATACAAAAGTTAACTCAGAATGCAAGACGTAACAATGTGAAACTACTAGAAGAAAAGATAGAGGAAGCAGTCAATGTTTTGGGGGGTAAGACCCCTTCAATTCAAGAAACAAAAGCAATAGATAGAAAAATGGGATATATTAAACTAAGAAACTTCTACCCAGTGAAGGAAACCGGGGTAGTGAATGCGAATGCAGATAAGTACAGAACTGGAAATAATTTTTGCAAACTTTACCTGACAAGAATAAATATATAGAATGTGAGGAACTTTAAAAATCTGACAACTAAAAACAAAATCTGACAATTAAAAATGGGCAAAAGATATGAATAAAAACTTCTCAAAAGAAAAGATTCAAGCAGCCAACAAAGCTACAATAAGCTATTTAGTATCACTGGCCATTAGGAAAATGCAAGTCAAACCACAATTGGATATGTCACCCCATTTAGAACAACTGCTATCAAAAAGACAAAATAAATGCTGGTGAAGATGTGGAGAAAGGAAATTCTTATACACTGTTTGTACAAATGTAATTTAGTACAAACAGCATGGAGCCCAGCACTGATTCCTCAGTATACTAAAAATAAATCTATACCATATTATATTAGTCTTTCCACTGCTGAGACAAAATTTCCAACACATACAACTTATAGCCTCTAGAAGGTTCACAGTTTCCAGTAGCTCATGATTGGCCAGCTCAAATAAAGAAATGTTACAGTGGGGCTGGGGATTTAGCTCAGCAGTAGAACACCTACCTCACAAGCTGGAAGCCCTGGGATCCATCGTAGGCACCAAAAACAACAAAAAATAACCCTCAGTTCAGAAATGGTGGAGGAGGCCTGTTCAACCCATGACAGCCAGGCAGCAGAGAAGAGCAGAGCCAAGGACAAGAAGACACCACACCAGGAAGTTCCCTCAGGATCCCTCCACAGTCAGGCCTCCTCACCTAACAGCAGATTCAGCTCTGAATTTGTCGATGGATGAGTATACCAACCAGCAAAGCATCACCATGATCCGATCACTTTTCCAAAAACTTGGAAGACATTTAGATCTAAACCACAACACATATGATCCAGTTATTCCAGTTCTGGATACATGTTCATAGGGAATTGCAGCAACACGTGTTGCAGTTTAGATCTAAAATACACCCCAGAAGCCTCATAGTCAGAGACAGAGCCTGGTAGGAAGGGGCAAGTCACAAGGGTATTTAGTCTCACCCTATGTCCTTTCTTGTTGCTTCATGGATTCTATGACATGAGCAGCTTTCTCTGCCATGTCTTTCTGTCAGGTAATTCTTGCCTTGGCACCAGCCAACTATGGCCTGAACTCACTGAAACAGTGAACTAAAATAAATCTCTGTAAGTTACAAATGATGGGTATTTTCTTCCAGCAATTAGAAAACCATACTAAAACAGTAAAATGGTACCAGGAGTGACACAGATGCTGAGATTATACATGACCATGTGACTCTGAAGTCCTTGGAACTGCTTTGTGAAAGCAGTTTGGAAAGCTTGGCAGATGCCAGCCAGAAGCCTTAGAATGATGTAAACAGTGCTTGATGAGTGACTCTGGTCAGAATCAAAAGACCAGAATGCTGATAGGAGAACAGTAAAGGCCAGACTCAGGAAGGTTCAAATGAAAACCACTGGCATTCAGTCTGTTACACTCTTGCAGAAAATTTCTCTATATTTTATCAATGTCCTGAGACTTTAAGGGAGACTAAAATTAAGGGCAATACAATAATTGATTTGACACATAAAATTTTAAAGCACCCTAATATTTAGACTCTAGCATGGATACTATTGGTTGTTTTAAACCAAACTTATAGTGAAAATCAGAAGCAAACTACAGAATTGAATTATTTTTAAGTTTGCAGTTTCATCAGAAAGGAAGTCCTCATATTGGAATATTTTGCTGAATTCATGCACCCACAATATTTGGAAGGAAATGAAATACTTATCTCTGACAAAGCTAAGCAAAAAAAGGAGATATAAATGAAGAACCAATTTTGTATCCATATATGCAAAATAGGATAGATATATAGCTACTTTCTCTTAATTCAATGAGAAGATTTGGACTAATAGTGTTTGGACAGAATATCATGTCTGTATCTTGTGCTATGAATGACTACTATGAAGACAACAATATGCAATGCATTAATTATTCAAACTGTCCTACTAACCTGTTTTGAAACTGTCTCATTGCTATTTGTTTCTTAATAAAGTTTTTAAAAAAGGAAGTCTCTGAAAAGTTGGGCAAAATGGAGTGGCTGCTGTAAAGATTAGATGCTTAAAAGAAGCTTAGCATTTTACAACCTAACAATAGGAAAGATGGCTGAAAGGCATATCAGGAGCTGACCAAACTCTATCCTTCACAGACTCAAGGATGTAAAACTGTAAAGCTTTTATTTATGGAAAAAGTCCCTGGAGTATCTACTCAAGAACAGTTTCCTAGGCAATTAGCTCTTTGGGATTCATTTCACCATGTTCAGCCGTCCAGGCACTCAGCACCCACTATAAAGGCAGAGCAGAGGGTCTAGCCTATCACTCATGCAAGTGGCATATTTTGGCATCATCCATCTGGTACTTCCTCATAGGCATAAAGAATGTAAGACATAAAATGTCACAGAGGCTTCCAGGATAAATGCTAGGAGGCCTGGCAATATGCCCCAGAGGGCAGTGTGAGGCTGAGAGTGGAGACCCAAAGAAATGGAAGATGCCAGAAACAGAACTTCTTCTAATGAAAACCACAAGTAACAAGTAGAACCACCCAGAGACAGAGACCCTGGGCAGTAACCATAGGGGCAGGGCCAGCCAAGATCTGTAGAGTTGAGTTGCAGGTACTGAAGAAAGAATTGCAAGATTCAACATTTGCTCACTGGGTTTTGCTCTCATTTTGGTCAAATTTTTCTACCTCTTTGTTGCTTCCTTCTGAAATGAGAATACTTACTCTGTGTCACTGTATGATGCACATTTTTAACTTTCCTTTATTTTTACAAAGGCTCACAAAACTAAAGTTTCCCTTCAGTCTCAGAAGAGACTTTGGATTTGGAAGTTTTAGCAATCCTAAAACTGTTAATACTTGGTGACTCTTAGAGAAGGACTAACTCCACCCTGCCTGACATGGAGATCGGTCTTTTGGGGTGAAATGTTTAGATGTAAAACAATCCCACATTTGGAGTCAGAGCCTAGTTGGAAGGAGCAGGTTTCTGGGTGCACACAACTTGGAAGAATACAGCCTTCTCCTGGGTTCCTCTCTCCTGCTTCTTAGCCATTGCATCACAAGCAGCTTTTCTTCACTCTACCACTCTGCCTTGTGCTTTCTGCCAGCAACCATGCCCAAACCAGCTGATGCTATCCTCCCAAATAAACCTCTCCTCACTTAAATTACAGCTGGTAGGTGTTTTCTCACAGTGATAGGAAGGCTGTGCAATACGACATACCAGAGATCTACCTGCACATACATGTTTATTACTGCTTTTAACACAACAGTTCAGATGTAGAATCAGCCTAGATGCCCACCAACAGATGAATAAAACAAACCGAGTATAAATAGTAAAATTATACACACACACACACACACACACATATATATATATAGTCACAAAATATATATCTATATAGTCACAAAAATAGAATGATGTATTATTTGCAACAAAAAAAATGAAAGATACTGCAGGATATTATGTCAAAGTAAGTCTAACACACAGAAAAATACATATTGTCTTTTATATGTGGAAAGTTAAAAAGAAAAGTCAATCTGAATGTAGAACAGAGATTATCTAAGAGGCAGGAAACAGGGGGAGGAGGACAAAGGGAAGATGGATAGTAGGCAACACATCACAGAAATGGTGAGTTCCGACTCGCGGGAGCAAAGATGGAAGACTACCAGGGTTCCAAGGAGACTGCTTTTGTTGTTGTGGAAGTGAGTAACATTGTAGAAGAGGCCATAGAGAGGGCCATCAGCAGCATTGCTTACCTGCACAGCAAAGTCTATCAGTGGACCGCCATGTAGTAGAGCAGACTCTAAGCCAACTCACCAAGCTGGAAAGCCAATTAAGTACATCATGACCTGTGTAATTATGTAGAAGAGTGGAGCTGGATTACACACAGCAAGTCTCTGTTTTTGGCACGGCAATACGGATGGGAGCTGCACCGTCTGATGGGGGAACAAGACCATGTACTGCATCATCAGCACCTTCGGGCTGCCCATCTGCCCTCTGGAGCAAGCCTGCGGCCTCGTCTGTCTCAGCATTTCTGTCCCATCTTCTAGCCACCAACCGTGAATTCAGTGACACCTTCTTCCTCTATTATGTTTTGTGGCACTCTCACAATGTAAAGGAATAAACCCAAAGACTGTGCTGTGCGTGAGCCACACGCTCTCCGTCCCTGTGGGTAGCTCTGGAGCCTGTGTGGCCACCCGTCTTAACTCTGTGTTTCTTTTCCAATGTGCTAACAACTGAATTCTGCAAGTGGAAAATGCTACTCTTTGAAATGATTAATTTTCCATATGTCATACTTTTGTCAGAATAAATTATTCAAACTAAAAAAGATAAAGAAGTAGTGAGTTCCAATATTGGATGGGCCAGATTGCTCAGCAGACTATAAAGCACCTGCTCAGGCAGAACACAGTGGCCAGGGCTGATCCCCAGCATACGGTCCTGGCCCCACCCTCAGGGCACGCTGAGATGGTGAGACTGGGCGTGGCGGCGCATGTGTGTAATCCCAGTACTTGGGAAGCTAAAACAAGAGAATCACTACCAATACAATCTATATAGTGAGACCCTGTACACCCTGTCCTAAATACAGAAAAACAAATGAAAGGCAATAAAACTTTATGGCACATTGATGTACTTATAGTTCATAATAATGTATTGTACATTTTATGAATAACTAGCGAAGAATTTTGAAATATCCAGCCAAAAATAATGAGAGCTGTTACTGATAAACTATGTACTGATAAACTATGTACTAATTTATTAGTACATGTACCTCACAAGATATACAAGTTTACATATGAATCAAATAGTTTCAGATGTTCAAGTAAGGATATGGTAGAGAACTACACTGATCTAATCACTATACATTATATACATCTATCAAATTATCCCACAAATATGTTCCATTAAAATAACTTTTCCAATTTGATATTTTTCATTTAAAAATAAAAGGCATAATATCTGCTTCTACCTATGTGTAATATTTTTCTACCTCAAAATGGTATTGATAAAATTAATATATAAAAGGTGCATGCTTACATAAGTATTTGATAAAACCTTAGGTAGAAACTAATGTTTTTCCATGTCATACATAAAGGAGAAAAGCCTCAGTAAGTACAAAGTTTATTGGTTTGATTTATGCATGTTTTCAAAGGTGTCAGCATTAGCTACGGTAAGAAGCACAATTTTTCCTACCCACATTTACTGGTGAGCGTGTTCATGTTCTTTCTGTATTGCAAAATCTATCAGCAAGAAAAATGATGGAATGGATAGATGTCCTGTGTCTCATTTTCATGAGCAACCTGAGAGTATTTTTTTTTCAAAAGCAAGTACATTAAATGTAAGTCAAAATGTAAGACTTTCATGTAAGTCCTCTTACATGCAGAATGGCTTCCCCTATACCAGAAGATTTTAACATTCTCATTGAGGACAAAAAGTTGAGCTGAGGGAAATCTCAGAACCATACCTACCCTGAGATTTTTAAGAAAATGTGAACAGTCATTTATGAACTGTGGCCTGGGGGTTATTACACAAGTCAGTGTTTTAATGAAAATGTTTTTGAAAGGAAGTTTTGTTACATCAGATACAGTCCCCGTATTATATGTTTCATATGCACCCAGCAAAACCACTCGTGGCCAGCCCACTGGTGGCAGACAGGACATGCCAGAAGCAGATCATCACAAAACTGTGTACCCTCTTCTTACTATAGAGACTAAAGATAGCTGGGACCATAAGGAAACACGTATTGTGCCACTCTGCAAAATATGTAATATGAAAAGGCACATGTTTCTACAAACTACAATTCATAGATTTACCAATTTACAAAATGCTGATGTGACAGACAATGCACAAACTATTTGCCTCTTCAGTTTCACTGGAAACTAAGGTTCCTTTGGGTTAAGAATTCTAACCAGAAAATTACTCGAAATAACAAAAGAAACACACTGCATGCAAATATAAAGTGTGATAAAATGTTTTTATTATAGTAAAAGATGCATTGCCATTAATCCCCCTATGTCAGTCTCACCTTACACCTTATACTTCAATCTCACTTTACACTTATCATTTTTGACACTTCCGGAAGAAGTTCTGGAAGCCTTCTTTGGAGACTGTCTTTTAATTGCACTTTATGGCTGGCTGGACGTCTTGCATTGATTCAAATGTTTTACGGTCATTCCGAGTTTGGGGAAGAGCCAGAAGTTGCCTAGCATCAGCTCCACCGACTCAGGTGATGAGGACACACCGTTATGTTTTTATGAGCCTGGATTTTTCCATGGATAGCACTTGAAAAGAACATCCACCTTTGAGTATGGAACACATCTCATAAAGACAAAAAAAGACTTCTTGGCCTGCTTCAGAAAAGGGCAAGACAGCCAGGTGTTATGCTGTACACCTGCAAACCCAGCACTAAGGAGGCTGAGGCAGGAGGGTCACCCAAGTTCAAGTCCAGTCTGGCTAGGCTACATAGTGAGTTCAAGACCAGTCTGAACTACACAGTGAAATCCTGTCTCAAAACAAAGCAAAACCCAAAAAGAAGAAAGTGGAAAGAACAATAATGTGTTTCAAGAGGAAATATTCCAAATGTCTTTTACTGTATTGTTCTTAAATTTAAATAATCATTATATAGTTTGAGTACTCCTTATTTATAATAAAGGTAAGATACATTTTGTTAAGAAAGCTCTAAGAAACATGACTGTTTTATTAAAAGATAAGGATAAAGACTAATTTCTGTCCTAAAGTAAAATAGTTGTTCTGCAGTAAGAAAGAAAATGCACAAGACAAAACTAAATGGATATAAGAAAGTTGTGAACTAAAAAAACGGCAAGCCTGTAATCCCAACTACCAAGGAGACAGAAGATTTAAAGTTCAAACCCATGCAGGGCATTCTGGTAATGCCCTGTCTCAGGTGATGGCTGGAGTACTGGCCTAGAAGGCACAGGGCCAGGGTCCACTTCCCGCTCAGGGGAAGGAGGGAGATTGGGTGGCAATGAGGGAGGAAATTATAACCAATGGTAGAAAGGTGATTATGGAGAACATTTGATGTGTAGTCAAATTACATTCCAAGGATACTACTATTAAGTTTTTTAAAATCTGGACAGAGCCCCTGAGACCGGCCAGAGACAGCGCGGCCTACTCCACCATCCTCCTCCATCCCGCCCGCGCCCACCCAGCCCCTGAGACCGGCCAGAGACAGCGCGGCCCACTGCGCCATCCTCCTCCATCCCGCCCACGCCAGCCCAGCCCCAGAGACAGGCCAGAGACAACCGGGCCAAATCCGCCATCCTCCTCCATCCCGCCCGCGCCCTCACACGCCCAGTCCCAGAGACCTCCCAAGACAGCAAGACCAACGCCAGCAGTCTACAAGATCCCACCCATGCCGCCCAGCCAGAGACTGGCCTGAGACAGTGGCTGACTCCAGCGGCTTCCTGGATCCTGCGCCAAGCTCTCCCAGCGAGATTGATTTTACAGGACTCACCAGGCTTCCCAGATCAGTGAGAGTGTGGTGAGTCTGAGGGACAGCCTTTGGATTCTTCCCAGCAGCGCTACGCGGATCCCTGTCCCCAACCACTCCAAGCCAGTGACTGGCCTGAAACCTCAGGACCCACTCACCAGCACCTCCCCGGTTCCCCTGACCTAAAGCCCACTGATCGAGTGGGAATTTCCCCGACTCTCTGGGTATCAAAGGTCACTGAGTGTAGAACTCCAGGCCCGCCGTGCCCGAGAGACATTTCCCAGGGATTACCTGCCCCCCACCCCCCTGGCCCACTGACAGCTCCAGGCACACTGTGCCAGAGAAACACTTCCAGGTGATTACTGGTCCCACACCACAGCCCCAGACCCAGTGCAGGTCGGCCTGGAGTGAGAATTCCAAGCCTGCCACGCCGGAGGGACACATCTCAGCAATCCACGGTCCCACGCTACGGACCGAAACCCAGCACAGCCTGACCTGTGAGTGAGGGCTCCAGGCCCACTGCACCAGAGGGACCTTTCCCAGCCTTCTCGGGTTACGGCCTGTAGACCCAGACCCAGCACAGGCTGGCCGACCCAGTACAGCCTACTCAGTGAATAAGATCATCCACTATCCTTTTGTGAGCCCAGAAAACCCACCAAGGCCCAGGCCCACCCACCTGAGGAACGCCCTGCCTGACACAGGAGGGCTGACCCCAGGAACCAACATAGCGGAACCAAAGGAGCTACAGCAAAAAAGGAACTGAACACAACAGCTAGACCCAGGATAGGCATACCTGGAAAATCTCAAACTTCATAGACTGGCACCTGAATATCATAACAAGCTAAGGTTATAGCTGCACCAAAGCTCTACACCAAAGGCCAAAGGTCAGTGCTATACAAAATGACAAAGAGAAGGGGAAAAATGCAATCCCAGACCTCGAGTCCATCAGGAAGGGCAGAGGACACTAGCTCAGCTGCAACGAATGAACTAACAGATACAGCAGCAAAGGAACAACAGCAGAAAGCTATAGAGGAAATAAAACGAGAAGTAATTCCCCAACTCAAAAAAGAAATATTGAATACATAGTATCTGAAATAAAGAATGAATTCCAGAAACATTGGGTGCAAAAACGATGCTCACCCAGACCAAGTGCAGAGAGCACTGTAGCAGCTGATATATATGAATTAACAGCATCTGAAGCAAAGAAACAACAGAAGAAAGATCATGAGGAACTCAAAGCAGAAATAAGTTCTGAAATTAAAAAAGGACTTTTTGAAGTCATAGGATCTGAAATACCAAAACAAGTCCAGAAATATAGAGAGCAAATCCAACTTGGAAGAAACACAGCAGAAAAATAATTAATAACTACCTCTAAAGAAGACATGGATAAAAAAATTGAGGAGATCAGAAATATGATGGATTCCTTGAATGAGCAATACAGAAAAGAAATAGAACACATGAAACACAGTCAAAGAGATATAGAAGAACTTTTGCAATCACGAGCCGTCTGAGTGAAAGCGAAGACAGAGTTTCAGATCTTGAAGATGCAGGCGCAGCTAGTGAAAGGGTGAGAAAGGATCTCTTAAAAACAACGAGAATGCAGGAAAAAATAATCCATCACCTGCAGGATGACGCCAGAATGAACAATGTGAGAATAATTGGTATCAATGAGAATGAAGGAGTCAATACAAATGACATAAAAAGAATTTGGGGAGAAATAATTGCAGAAAACCTCCCAAATATGAGGAAACAATCCAACATTCAGGTCACCGAAGCATACAGAACACCA
>PVKA01045843.1:0-15307 GCA_004027165.1 Ctenomys sociabilis | reverse complement strand
AGTCTTTGGCCTCAGCCTTCCAAGTGCTGGGATCACAAGCATGTGCCAACAGGCATTGACATGCTTTTTGCTATGACTTATTTCTCATTTCCATGAAAAACTTGAGTGCTTCAAAGATGCAACAGCCTTCCTGACATAAAGAAGCAAGATCCTAAATTAGTGGTGAATGATCTGAAATTCAAAATTTCAGACATATTATAAAGACTGGCAGTAAGACAAATACTACATCACGTCTCTCATACGTGGAAGCTAAAAAATTCAAACTGAATGTAGAATGGTGATTAATGACAGCCTAGGAAGGCCTCTCAGTCACTTTACTCTGGTTGCTGGGGCAAATAACTGACACACAAAATTAAGGGAGGAGCAGTTTAATTAGCTCACACTAACTGGAGGTTTCAGTCCATACTCAGCTGGCTCCAAGGCAGATGGGCAGACGGCAGAAGACAGCACTTCATGACAACAGAAAATAGCAAGAGCAAGAGGGAGTAGTAACAGCAACAATGGCAATAGAAAGTCTCTCTCTCTCCTATGTTTCATTCATGCTATCCAAACCAGGCTGGATGTAGAACTCACACCCATAATCCCAGCAGTACTCAGATCCATAATCACAGCCCTGGATTATGAATTAATTACAAACTCTAAAACTGTGACCCAATTACTGCATGAGGCATTGAGGGGACAAAGACACTCAAGCCACAGCTATAGGTAGTGAGGCATTGGGTGACTAGTATCAGAGCACATTGTTTTTGGAGGCATTATCACTATACAGTTCAGGGTGGCCTTAAATTTATTAAGTAGCCCAGGTTAGCTTCCAACTGATGGTGATTCTTTTGCCTCAGCCTGCTCTGTGCTGAGATTATAGGTGCACACCATCACACCTTGTCCAAATCACATATTATATATATATATATATATATATATATATATATATATATATATATATATATATATATATATATATATATGTAAGTGTCTACAGGGTGTTCAGTGTCTCACTACTCGATCAGACTCATAGTGATCTACCTGTTCACAGCCTCCTAAGATCTGGGAATACAGGCATGTGCCACCACACCCAGTCTCAATTGCCATCTCAGAGAGCCCCTGGGGATCGAACCCTCAGCCCCTGTGCCTGCTTGCAGGTGCTTTAATCTGCTAGGGTATTTGTCTGGCTCTGCCAAAACACATTTAAATAGAATAAGTTATCATGTTCTACAACATGGCAAGATAACTATACTTGATAATGAACTATGTTATTTTTTATGAAATTCTACAAGAAAGATGTTCAAGGACTCCAAACTTAAAGAAATAAAATAGAAGTGTTGGAGCCAGGAAGATAGGTCAGCAGTCTAAGCACCTGACAGGCAAGAACAAGGACCAGGGTACGGGTACTGCATACCACACTGGCCTGAAGCCATGCAAGCCACTGAAGCCAAGCATGGCAGTGTATACCTGTAATCCTAGCACTGGGGAAGGTGATACAGGACGATCACTATGATTATGAGCTGTGGAATGAAACCATGCGCCATATCAATGAATCTTTAAAAATATGTAGATATTCCAATTACCCTTGTTTGATCAGTTCTTATTGTATATATGTATTGAAGTATTACACTGTACCTTGAATATCCAAAATATTGTACAATTTATTTTTTTAAAAAACACCCATGATCCACACAGCCTCTTATGTAATTCATCACTTCTTGCAGAGTAGGTAACAATTTTGAAGGAAAATGGAGAAAGCAACAGCAAAAATAACAGTGTGAAGGCAGGCATAGAATCTTGCTTAGATGGAAATGGTCCATATCAGTAATACTTCCCAAATTTTCAAGCAAATAAACTGTTAAACAAAAATACCCAAACATCCACTCTCTAAATGTGCTGTTTCACTACTAACTCAGAAAAATCATCCCACTACATTGAGGTTTGTATTCATTTCAAGATATGAATAAACAATATGATATTTCCTTATGTTTGTTACTCACATGTTAAGAAAAGCAGTATGTTGACGCTCTCAATATTAATGTACTGCAATTTTTCACTTGTAAGATACTTAATTATATTTAATCCTGATATTAATATAACAGTTAGATGCTAAGGATTAAAAATGCAGTTCCAATTTTTATATATTAACATCATTAAAAATTCAATGTGTTATATATGCAATTTTCTGATAAGGACTCACTGTGTACTTTCAAAAGTACATTATCTTCTACCTCTTATATAATATCTTCAAATTTATTACTGAGTGATATTTTCAAAAATGAATGTGAAGTTTATATCAACCAGAACATCAGAGCCCACATATTTTTAAAAATACTCTCTACTTATTGAATTAAATATTTTTCTCTAATGATACAAAATATAATAGACATAGCCAAATTGCTTCCTTATTTCATGAGTCCTGCACTCAAGACAACTTTGTAAAGTAAGAAGAGAGTGAAGATTATGCAAGTTTCTTATCTTTAAGAAATTCACATTGTCCATACAGAACATACATGTAAACATTTATTGTAAAGTGCTATACTGTATGTGCTCCTGTACATTATTCTATAGATAAATCCTGAGGGGTCTTCACTGACCACATAAGAAACATAAAGTACATGTGTTGGTATATAAGTCTTGCTCTATCTAGGTCTTACCCATTCAGCAGAAAAGTATAAAAATGAAGTATACATCATGGGGTCATATATTAAGCTGAGCTGTAAATGGCTATGGTCAACAACTTCTTCGGATAACTCACTATTGTTGTGCAATGCTGGACTGTGTTGGATTGTGTTGTCGAGTTCAAGCACCTAAGTTCATTGAATGACAATGGAGTGCCCATCTCTGACAGGTGTAGACAAAGGAAGGGGTATAGAATGGAAGAATCATGATGTGTGTGTATAGACAGTACAGTTGGGATAGATAACGCTGTACTTCTACATAATCCTATGAGAGGCAAGATTTGCACCAATGGTGGTTGGACAGGATATTATGTTGGCTTCTAGTACTATGGCAATCACTAAGAAGATAACAAGGTGAAAAGTATTAATTATTGAATCTTTGATGTAATTCAGGTATAAAAAATAAGATACGCAAACAGCTACAATCTCTTTATTTACTGATAAGAGACTTAATAATGTCTGTAAGTATAATAACATGTATGCACCTTCTATGATACCAAAACATTGTGAAAACAGTTTGCAATGTATTAATTTATCAAATCCATCCTGTCAAGGTATCTTAAAAATGTCTCATTAATATTTGTACTTCAATAAAACAAAAATTTTTTAAAAATGTAATGATAAAATAATCCACTCTTCATGAAACAAATAAAGATAAAATTGTAATAAAAAAAGTCTGTATGTGGTTAGTACAAGGCTCAGAAAAAAACTGTAATTAATTCTGCCTGTTATTATATCAGATTCTAGTACTATGTATGGACAACCACTAGGAAGATAACAAGGTAGATAGTATTAATTATGGAATCTGGGATACAATTCAGCTACAAAAAAATAAGATAAGTATACAGCTACACTCTCTTAAGTTTCTGATTAGAGACAACTGCTATAATAATGTCTGTCAGTACAATATCATGTACACACCTTATACAATACCAAAACATTATGAAAACAGTCTGAAATGTATTAATTATTGAATCTGTCCTGTTAATTTATCTTGAAACTGTCTTGTTGCTATTTGTTCTTCAATAAATAAAAAAAAAAAATTCTGCCTAAGTGACACCAAAAGCTTCATCCAAAGAAAATATTTCAGCTTCATCTTTAAACAGGAACATTTTCTTAGGTCAACAAAAAAGAGGAAGATATCACTTCAGGGAAAAATAAGCACCAAATCTTAGAAATGAGGCTTTGTAGGGCCACTGCAAAAATACTCTCTCGAACATGTTTCTTTAAAATGAGAAGTGGAAATTGGAAAGACAACAAGAGATTTAAGAATTACACTGAAATGAGGCTTGTTTGAACTTCATGGTCTAGTAAGTGAGATAAATGATGGTGAATTTGAATAATTTTAGTCAAGAGAAGACCATAATTAGATCTGATTTTTAAAATTCTTATTTCAAAAGCAATGTAGTTATATATAAGAAAGAGATTGAAATCAGTAAGTATCTATCTATCTATCTATATATATATATATTTTTTTTTCATTCTGAGAAGTCACTATATATATATATATATATATATATATATATATATATATATATTTATAAGTACATATAATTACAGTTGCTTCACAATGAGGCACAAATTATACATTTTTAAGATTATTTGTGACTTCTACTTCTCCTCCTCCTGACAGTCCAATGTTTAAGCATGTCTTTGTTTATTAATGATTAATGTCATCAATACAAGGTGTGAATGGAAAGAGGAAAGTACAAGCACCACATTCTTTATAGTAATTAGTAACATAAATTTCCCTTTTGTTAAGTAGATTTAAAAGGAAGATTTCTAATATAACACATAATCTTTACAATCATCAGTGAATTGTAGTTATACAATTTAGAATTATTCTCCAAAATAACTTAAATGCAATATCAAAATTTAGTTTAAAAAAATAATCTAAAAGTGAACTTTTAAATCATAGCCAATAGAAAGCAAAATAAACCTCATTTAATCAACAATTTTACTTCGTGCCATGAAAGCAATGTAACAGCAATTTTCCCAAAGAACATTGTCCAGCATTTGGTTCGATTTACCTTAATATATTTGAGGAATAATTGTCTACAGTACCCTTTTTGAAATACAGTTCAATGGGCTAGTACCACTGTGAAGGAAATCAGACACTATTCTCTTGGGAAGCCCAAATGCATATACTAAAAAAGAGTAGAATATCTATCTCATTTATCAGGAAAATTTTTATTCCACTGAGCCATGTCCTCAGCCTCAATGAATGAGGTCACTCTTGTTCATTACATTATTATTTTTTTTTTTTTTTGGCAGAACCGGGGATTGAACTCAGACCCTTGCGCTTGCCAGGGAAGCACTTATTCCACTGAGCCATCGCCCCAGCCCAAACAAAATATTGAAGAAATAGAAATTAAAAGCAAAAATCCTAGCCTCAAACTTTAGGGGTAGCAAAAAATAAAATGGCAGAAGGACTTAGGATTTGTGATATTACAGAAACACATGGATATTCAGCTATGTAGCAGAGACCAATTATTTTGGACAGTTTTTGCCTCAGCATGAAATGCAAAGTATTTCTCTTTTATAGGACCTTAACTTTGAGCTACATCTCTAGTCCTTTTTTTTATTTTGAGAATGGTTCATACTGTCACTAGGTTTTCCAGTCTTCACTTAAACTTGGTTTATATTAAACTTATTCATACATGTTTATTTTACATAATTAATTCATTCATTCTGAGGAGTCACTGCATGTATTCGATACCTTAATTACTTTTCCTTGCCCTCCCCTCTCTTCCCCAACCTTCATCTCTTGATCACCTCGACATTTGCAAGTATTTCATCTCTCTATTTCAAATTATCTACCATTTTTGTACACATTAAATTACTTGTACTTTGAGGTTCTCATGAAAAGAATTCATATGGTGCTTGTGTTTGTTTGTCTTATTGATTTCACTTAAAGTTTTGCGTCAAGGTGTATTTGTGTATATTACACCATCATTGTATCCCAAGGCTAAAGCATACTTGATCATGATGTAAGATCTTTTCAATGATTTGTCAAATTCTCTTTGCCATTATCTAGATGAAGATATTTTAATTGTGTTCATTAAAGAGACTGGCCTATAATTTTCCTTTTTCAGTTGACTCCTTTTCTGGGTTTTGATTCAAGGTAAAACTGGATTCTAGAAATGAGTCTGGCAATACTCCCTTTCAATTAAAGAATGTGAGCATTGTTGGTATTATACATTCTCTACAGTTTTTGCAGAATGACTGGGTGAATTCATCAATTTCTAGACTTCCCTTAGTGAATAGATATTTCTATTGCTGTCTCAATTTCTGTTATTTGACTGATCCCAGTTTTTATTTCTTCATCATTCAGTTTTGGTAGTTCATATGTGCCTGAGAACATATTTCTTTATTCCAAGTTTTCCAATTTGTTGGAATACATGTTTTTGAAGTAGTCATCATAATAACTTTGATTTCATAATTATCATTTTTAATTTCATTGACTTCTGTTTTTATCATTCTTCTGCTTCATTTAGCTAAATTATTTTGTTTTGCTTATTTTGAGGAACCATCTCTTTGATTCATTGATACTTTGAAATATTTTAAATCTAAATACTTCAATTTTTAAAATTATTCATTCATTGTAATGAGAGCAAAAAATACCAATGACACAGTTTCAAAACAGGGTAATAGAACAGTTACAAAAATTAATACATTGTATATAGTATTTGTAGTAGTTATTCAGAGGATAAGATGCAGACATGATATCTTGTGAAATCAGCATTAGTAGAAACCATTATGCTCACTGAACTAAGAGAAAGTAGCTGTATATGTATCCTATTTTGTATATACACATATATATATATTTTTTCACTACAAAATGGTCCTTCATTTATATCCGCTTCTTTGTTTTGTTTTCCAAGAAATAGTTGTTCAGTTGCTGTTACAGAAGCTCTATTTGGAGGTCTTTAAAGGACCTTTGCATACTTGATGTCAGTTGAGATATCGCACAAATTTGAATTCAGCAAAATAACCCAATACAGTCCAATACTCCATAATAGTAGCTTCTGGTATTTCTTCCTCTGAAAAGCGTGTGTTCATTTCGGATGTCTATTTCTAGATTGGGTCGTTAAATTTGGGGACCATAATTGTTTTTAATTTTTTATAAATTCTAGAAAGAAGACCTTTGAGCTGTTATTTAAGATTTTTTTCAAAATTTGTGAGATGTCTTCACTCTGTTGGAAATTTCTTTGGATGTGCAAAAACTTCTCAATAAGAGCAAGTCCTGGTTGTTACTTCTTTGAAGTACTTCCTGAGCTGTTTGAATTCTGTTCATGAATTTTTACCTTCCCCTATGTCTTCAAGGGTTTCTCCTACTTCTCTTCCAGGAGATTTACTGTTTCTGTTTTAATTTTTAGATCTGTAATCCATTTTGACTTTAGTGCATGGTAATAGAGCTTTGTCAAAATTTAGTTATTGGTATGTAGAACCAGTTTGTCAAGCACCATTTGTTATAGAGGTTATCTTTCTTCCAGTAAGCATGCTTTGCCCCTTTGTCAAAGATAAAATGACTGAGTGTGTTTGAAGCTGCATCTGTATCTTCTAATCTATTCCATTGATCCTCAGGTCTATTTTTTGCCAATACGATGCTGCTATTATCACAGTAGCTTTTTAGTATAATTTCAATTCAGGAATTGTAATGCTTCCTGTCTTCCCTTTGTTGCCAAGGATTTCCTTTGCTATTGTAGTTTTATTTCTGGTTCCAAATAAATTTTAGGAATGATTTCTTTACATCTAGGAGATATGCTAGTGGTATTTTGATAGGGATTGCATGAAATCTGTGTAACAATTTGGGGAGTAAGGCCATCTTCACAATGTTGGTTTCTCCTGTCCAGAAGCAGGGAATATCTCCACATTTTTTAAAATCCTCTATGGCCCATTTTTGCAGACTACTGCAACTTTCATTAAAAAGATCTTTTGCACTTTATTTAGATTAATTCCTCAGTAAATTCATTTTCCAAGGTGATATTGTAAAAGGTATTGTTTCTCTCTCAGTGTGTTTGTTATCTCTAGAGGAATGCTAATTACTTTTGAGTATTGATTTTGTATTCTTTTATGCTACTGAACTTGTTTATTTATTCTAGAAGCTTTTTAAAAAAATTTTGGGGGGTCATCCAAATAACGTATCATGATATCTGTAAATAGCAATAGTTTCAATTCTTCTTTATCTATTCTCTTCCTTTTCTCTCTCTTGTCTAATGACTCTAGCTAATGTTTCAGAACTACATTGAGTGATCGAACGCACTCTGGTCTTGTACCTGATCTGAGAGTAAAATATTTCAGTTTTTCCCCATTTAGAATTACGTTAGCAGTTCGATTGTCACTGATGGATTTTATCAGATTGAGGTGGAGGCCATTTATTCCAATTTTCTGTAGGATTCTGAACATGAATCAGTGTTGACCTTTGTCAAAGGCACTTTCTACATCAACTGAGATGATCATGTGGTTCTTGGATTTTATTTCCTTGATAGAGTGTGTTACATTTATTGATTTGCATATGTTGAACATCCTTACATCTCTGATATGAATCCTACATGATCATTGTGCACAATCTTATTGATTTACTGTATTCTATTTGCTAGGATTTTATTGAGGATTTTCACATCTATGTTCATGAGGGAGATTGGCCTGTAGTTCTGATTTTGTTGTTGCATCTTTCTGCATGCATATTTTCTACCCATATAAAACTTGCCTCCAGTAATGATTTTGGGAGATTTGATACCTTTTCAATTTAACTGAACAGTTGGAGGTGTATTGGGATTTTATCCTTTATTAATTTCCTGTAGAATTCAGCTGAGTCCACCAGGAGCTGGACTTTTCTTTGTTGGTTGGCTTTTCATTTTATTGTGAATTTCCTTGGCTGTTATTGTGTTACTGAGAGATCTGAAATCATCTTGATTCAGTTTTGGTCATTAGTACATTTCTAGGAATCTGTCCACTTATTCTGTGCGTTCAGTACTTGACAGTAAAGTTCTCAAAATAGCTATTGATGATCTCATGAATTTCCATAGGGTCTATAGTAATTTCACCCTTTTCCTTCCTTATTGCTTTGAGTTTTTTCTTTCCATTTTTGATGATGTGACCTAGGGGCTTATCCATTTTATTTAATTTTTCAAAGGCTTTTTATTAGTTTTTTATTTAATAATTTTAGAAACAATGAGACAGTTTCAAAGCCTATTCGTAGGACAGTTTCAATAATAAATACATTACATATTGTTATCTTAGTGGTTATTCATTGTACAGGATGCAGACATGATATTTTGTACACAGACATTATTATAACAAACCTTTTTATTTAATGAATTAACACAGTGTAGCTGTATATTTATCCTCTTTTGAATATACAGATACAAAATGGTCCTTCATTTTTATCCCCTTTTCCTGTATAGTTTTATCAGAGAACTGTGTTCCATTGTCATTTAAATATTGTAGGTGAGTGAATTCAGCAAAATATTTCAATATACTCAAGTAGTTCATAATAGTAGTCGATTGTCCATACGACTGGCAATGTCAGAAGATGTTCACTTCAGATTTTTACAGATCAGCATAGGGCTTTACTTTTTACACATAATTTTTACACATTTCTGCTGAATAGTTAAGACTAACATAAAGTAAGACCTATATAACAAGAAATGTAACTTTTGTATCTGTCAACTCCTCTCCAGGTTTATCCGGAAACCCTGTACCACAGTTTGTAGAACTTTTGTCAGTGTCAGCAATGTGGATAAGTCACAGCCATTGCATGACCAATTTGCTCTCTGTGAAAGCCTGAGAGAATGTTTTCCCTCCATGAGACTCTCCTTAGGCACACTATACATCATTGATCATATTCCTCTATGGCCCCATAATCTCCTTAATTAGAAAATTTGGGAAACAAGTGAGTTAAATTATGTTGCATTATAGGTTCTCATATGTCCTGTGTCTTCACTGACCTTGAAAGGCTAAGATGAAAATGTTGGCTGTCCTTGCAGCCCTTCTTTTTCTCTAATTTCTGAAGGGTTGTTAACCCTCTGAAGAGAAGCTTATTATCACCCTATAACATGTGCGGTTGAGTTTAACCTATCTGTCTGAATATCAAATCTCTTAGGCATAACATAGGATAGGTATTATCCATCAAGTATTGATATGTTAAACTTTAAGTCTCTATAGGATATGAAGAAAAAAATTAAAATAAAAATATTTTTAAAATATGTATAAACAAGTATATATTTTTGCATAGAGATTCAGAAATCTAGCTATATACAGCATTGTAGCAGGACCTGTGACTTTTTTCTTGTCTCTTGTTTTCATTTATTACACCTTCTTTAAAACAAACATTTACTGAGAGACAGTATAGCAATAAAGCTTTTTGATTTCTTAATTCTTTGAATTGTTATTTTCTTCTCAACTGCATTAATTTCTGCTCTAATCTTTATAATTTCCTCCCATCTTTGGGCTTTGATTTTCGTTTGCTCTTCCTTTTGTAGATGCTTGTGGTGCAGCATTATGTTATTTATTTGTTCCCATTCTGTTTTCATAGTGAGTTCACAGCTATAAATTTCCCTCTAAGACCTGCTTTAGTTACATCCCACAAATTCTGAGAAATTGTAATTGAATTTTCATTGAATTGCAGACATTGGTTTTTGAGGAAAGTGTTGTTTAATTTCCATTACTTTATGGTGTTTTGTGGTTTCTTTTACATTTATTTACAGTTTCATTGCACTGTGGTCATGTAATATGCATGGGATAATTTCTGCTTTCTTTTATAAACTTAAGAATGACCTATGGACTAGTATGTGGTCTGTTTTTGAAAATTAAACATGTGCAGCTGAAATAATGTGTATTTGGCTGTGGTTGTGTGAAAAACTCTGCATATGTCCACTAAGACCATTTCTTCCAAGCACTGGTTCAGTTCTGCTACTTCTTTGCTATTTTTTTTTTCTTTGTTTGACTTATCTTCTTGGGATGAGGGAGTGCTAAGATCTCCTGTTAAGATTGTGGTATTGGATATTAGACTTTTCATGTCCATGAAGATTTGTCTTAAGTAGTTTGGTGCTCCCATGTTTGGTGCATACATATTTATGAGTGTTACCTCTTCCTGTTGAACATTTCCCCTAACCAATATATAGTGGCCTTTTTAATTTTGTATGCTCATTCTTGGTTTGAATTTGAGACTATGTGAGAACAGGATTACTACCCCTTTTTTCTGTGGTGCTGGTGCATGTGGTATTGTTTTCTACCCTTTGACTTTCAGCCTATGAATTTATTTATCAGTTAAGTGTGTTTCTTGTATGCAGCATGTTGTTGGATTTTGCTTTCTAATCCACTGTGCCAATCTATTTCTTTTAATTGGTGACTTGTGTCCATTTATATTTATGATCATAATTGAGATGTATTGACTTATGATTGACATGTTATTTTCTTGCTGCTGTATTCCTCCTTTCCTCCTGTGTTTAATTCTTTATCTTTTTTGGCGGTTTCTTTCTGTTCTCATTTATGGAGTTCTAGTCATTTTTGTCTTTCTCTAGAATATCTTTTAGTAGTCTGAGTAGAGTTTGCCTTGTCATCATTAAATGCTTTAGCTGTTCATTTCATGAAATATTTCACTTCTCCATCAAACTTGAAAGAGTGCTGCAAGTCATAGTAGTATGAGCTGCAGTTTTTCTTGGTGGACTTGATGAAGTACTTTGCTCCATCCTCTTCTTGACTTGATGGTTTGTGAAGAGAAATCTGGCATTATTCTCATGGGTTTTCCTTTAAATGTTACTTCTTTATTTTTCTCTAGAAGTTTCTAATATATTGTTCTTGGACTGGATTTCTAGGATCTTGGTTATTTTATGCATGGATGTGGTTTTAATTGGGTTAATGTTAGTTGGAATTCTATACGCTTTGGTTACTGAATGTCAGATTGTTTCCCCATATTTGGAAACTTTTCTGCTATTACTTCTGCCCATATTCTTTTTATATCATTTGAATTGTCTTTTTCTTTCTCATTAGTCTTATGTTGTTCATCTTTTATCATCTTGCAGATGATGAATCATTTTTTCCTGCATCCTAGTTGTTTTTAAGAAATCTTTCCTAACTTTTCACTAGCTGCAATGGTGTCTTCAAGATCTGAATCTCTATTTTCACTTTCATTCAATTTTTTTTGCCAACTTGTGATTGAGGTTTTAATTTCCTGTTTATTTCTTTGAATCTGTTTTGTGCATTCTATTTCTTTTCTATGTTGTTTATTCAAGGATCCTATCATTTTATATTCTCTTCTATTTTATCAGTGTCTTCTTAGAAGCATTTAGTAATTCTTTCATTATAGTTAGCATTTCCTTTTTTACATCAGATACAGTTTCTGATCATATATCCTCTATACTTTTCTTCTTTACATCAGACGCTATTAATTCAGACATTTCAGGTGTGCGATTTCCAATTTCTGCTATGCTAGTGTCTTCTTCATTTGTTCTGTGTGGGTTCAGGCCCTGGGACTGCATTTTACTTCTTCTCTTTATCATTTTGTACAATACTCTCCTCTTATATTTTGGTGTAGTGCTTTGGTGCTTTTATTACTTAACACCTACCAAAATTCTTACTTATGAGAGATTATGTGGTTAATACAATTATAGTTTTGTATTTACGGATCTACAAGTAGGAACATTAATAATGCATATTGATATTAAACAGATGAAAAGCTTTTATGACTAATGTGTTTGTGTTTTAGACAGTAAGAACAAACATTATGTCTGTGTACCTAAGCAGATATTAAATTGTGAATTTTTATTTATATTAGTTTTCCTGTGTTTTTTCTGATCACCTCCCCTTGATGTACATGGCATCTTCAATGTGGACTAGTTCATCCTAGTGATCTGTTGCCCCCTCCCTGGATCAAGAGAGAAAGAGTGTCTCTAGCAAAGTGTCTCAGCTTACCGTGTCCAGATCTACCAAGTTTGAACTAGTTCAGATGTGCCTGGCTCAGGTCTGGCTGCTGTGCTCCACTTCCTGTGGAAGTGATCCCACTCTGCCCCTCTGTGAAACGTTCTGTTTCTGGATTAGCTGAGTGGTTGTGGTCCCTAGCCTTCCTTCAGGGAGTTCAGCCACAGAGTTTCATACCAGGCCTCCGTGATGGAGGAGGTTCCCACGAGTGTGTAGATGGTACTATACCCTGCAGGCCTGAGTGCTTGCTGCAAAGGGATCTGGGTTGCAGGCGAGCAGGTAGAAGGTCTCAGACACCTTCTGGGCTTGGTCTCTTGCTAGAAGTGATGCAGGGAGCCAGTGGAAGGTCCTACACAAACACAGGGGCTTGTCTTTAGCTAGAAAGGGATCCAGGGAGCATGCTGAAAGTCTCACACACACACGCACCCTGGTTGTCTCCATGCCCCACATTGAGTGCCACTTGTTGTAAGTTATGATTGGGTGCCAAAAGAAAAAAATGACGAGAAGGCCTCAAAAATATAGCTTCAGACCAAATTCTTTAATTTCTGTTTTGTTTTGTTTCATTTTGTTTTTGAAACAGGGTCTGGGTAGATAGTTCAGACTGACCTGGACTCACTACGTAGCCCAGGCTGACCTCAAACTCACAATGATTGTCCTACCTCAACCTCCAGAGTGCAGGAATTGCAAATATGGATCACCACACCTGGCTCAGTTGTTTTTTTTCTAATATCTTGTGTCTTTATGTAGAAAGAGAACACTAATATGCTCTGCAAAGTAAGAAATGAACACAAGGTTGACTTGGATGATGATTAGTACAATTAATAATTTTCCATTCTTTAGAACACTACTTTTGTGAGTAATTTTTTAAAAATTTGACACTATACCATTTTCAAAACATCTTACACATTACCTCATTTAACCTGTAAAGCAGTCTTACATCTTGTATACTGCTACCTATATTTTATTGGTGAGAAAATGGAATCTAGAAACATTCATTATCTAGGTGCACAACTGATTACCTCAAAAATCTGAACTTAAATTTTGGTTTTCAAATGTTAGATCCAGATCCAGTATTTCAGGTATGATGTTGATAAACTTTTATTCACAAATCATAAGTTTTCTTCTAAACTAACTGAAATGTGAGAAAGTGAACAGAATTCCTGAGGATTCTGTATTCAAGGAATCTTCTTAATCTAAAGTGCTCAAGAAACAAGGTCATTTGTTTACTAGAGTACTTCTCTGTTTAATCATTTTGTGCAGATCACCACTGAAATGTGTCTTCTTCTATTTTGAGATATACCAAACACAGCATAGGAAAAATAATTGAATTGTTTGAGTAGTAAATGAAACATTTATGTGATTGACAACTTACACAACTTCTAAAGCAGTATTCTGGCCATTAACTGTAATTATTCAAGATTGGCAGAAAATATAAGGTATTGAATGAACTTTACAATGACACTAGACAACCAAAGAAATTGTGAGAATAAATCAGTTAATTAAGGCTTGTGGATCTATTTGCTTCTTTTTCCTATGTTCAAGGTCAAGAGAAATTCTACTAGAGATCATGATTAATTGAATACTTATACAATACATAAATATCTTTTAATGTAAACTTGTCTCTTCCCACATCTATAGATAAAAATCTGAGGCTCACTAGATTAGCAATATATAAATTAATAAAGAATCATGGGTCAAAATGAAAAGTATTCCTATTCCTTTGTGTTTTCTACATTAGTCCTGGGAAAAGAGGGTAAAGTTTTATTTTAGAAAAGTGATGGAGTACATAAACTTTTGAACTTTTGGTTTTTTTTTTGTTTTGTTCTTGGTTTTTGGTGGAACTAGGGATTGAACTCAGGCCCTTGTGCTTTCCAGGTAAGTTCTTATTCAACTGAGCCATCTCCCTGCCCCATAAATTTTTAAATAAATACAAGAGTGGATAGCTTTTCAAATCTGCATTGAGATTAGAAAGAACAGAAAAGAGATAGTCTAGTGAAGACAGTGCTAAAATCTTTCAGTTACACCAAGGAGGAAATTAAATTTCTGTTCTACGATGGAGAATATAGGTTGTTGGAGTTTGTATGATGTGCCTACATTAAATATATTCAACTGTATGTGCAAAGACAAATTCCACAAACAGTACTGAAACCTACAGGTAAAAGTTAGTAAATGTGAATGAATTTTTCCTTTAGTGAAATAAATTTCTTCTAGAGACATTTTAGTAGTTCCTATTAACATCTTAACTCAGGCCTTTGCACTTTCCAGGCAAGTGCTTATTCTACTGAGCCATCTCTCCAACTCCTTTCTAATATTTTTGTGTAATAATTTCTCTCAAAGTTTAGGATGAATAAATCTTCAAAACCATCACTACTGGAATTCTGCTTGGAACCATAGCCATCCTCAAACAATTATGTTCTCATTTTCACAAGGGAGAAGCAGGACTACACCATTTTTTTTCCATTTATTTTTATTTAATTAAAATACAAATGTCAATCAGACAGTTTCAAGACACCTTAACCACACAGAGTCGATGAATTAATACATTGCAAACTGTTCTCATAACGTTTTGGTATTGTACAAGGTGCATACATGAAATTATATTTACAGGTTTTTTTATAGCTGAATTATATCAAAGATTCAATAATTATTTACCTAGTGGATGACCATAGCACTAAAAGCCGACATAATATCCTGTCCAACCACCATTAGTGCAGATCTTG
>PVKA01045842.1:0-15296 GCA_004027165.1 Ctenomys sociabilis | reverse complement strand
GTTGGACAGGATATTATGTCGGCTTTTAGTGCTATGGTCATCCACTAGGTAAATAATTATTGAATCTTTGATATAATTCAGCTATAAAAAAACCTGTAAATATAATTTCATGTATGCACCTTGTACAGTACCAAAACGTTATGAAAACGGTTTGCAATGTATTAATTCATCGACTCTGTATGGTTAAGGTGTCTTGAAACTGTCTGATTGACATTTGTATTTTAATAAAATAAAAATAAATGGAAAAAAAAACATTTCTCATGGTGCTTTGTGTAAAATATCAGTCATTCATTATAAATTTATTTTTACAGGAATTCAACACATGTAGCAATGACTTTTTTCTACCTCTATCATGTTTCTCACAGTTTCCTATGGATTTAAGTGTAATGTTGGGGCCTCAATATTAATTACTTGGTTTTCCATTACTTTTTGGTGGAAAAATATGTTCGGTTCTCAAAATTTTCAACGTACAAACATGTACTTGGAATGAATTCAGCTCGACACCCATGATATCACTTTATAAGACAACTTGCTTGGAATCTGAGTCAGGTAAAAATTGATGCACACCATTAAAATGAAACAATTTCAGAGCACAGTGAAGAATAAACCAGAGTTTAATAAGTCTTATGAGCATCTACCTGCTCCTTTCTGGAACACAGGTAACAGGGTTTTAGGAAAATGTTTAGTAAATGAATAAATTGCATTACTATTCCCTATGTCTCTCTTAAGGAATGGGAACAGATATCTTCTGCTATCGGATGTGAGGAGTGTTTAACTTTCAGTTGATTTTTACAGAGGCTCATGACTGAGAGTTGACCTAGAATCTCATAGCAAGGTTTGGTCTTGGATTTTTTTAATAATGATAGAACTTATTTTCTCCATTGAAGCTGCTGGAATCTGTCCTTGTAGTATAGTAATAGCCATAGAAAATACATTAAAATGAACTGAGAAGGGTTTTAACAAAATTTTGCTTATAAAAACAGTACTAATCCAATTATGAGTTGTAGACTACACTTTGCCATCTACTACTTTCTGGTAAGTTTTGGCACACCTAGTTATCTATTTAATTAGCTTTACCTGGTAGCAAGCATAATTTCAGATTTATATTTTTATTTATAGAATGTTATACAATCTAAGAACATTAGGCATACAATAAGTATTAAATAAAATATTGATTTTTCATGACAAAAATTCTAAACTGATTTTTACTTATTACCATGGTTCATGATAAAAGAATGTTTCTGATCAATTCTATACAATTTTTAAGCTCTATGAAGAAATACAACTAAAGTTTACTTTTTACTAGATATTTTGCAATGATAAAATATTTAAAACTGCAGTCTTCTGTCTTATCCTCTCATAGTGCTAGGATTACAAATTAATGCAGTATTTTATTTTTATTTTAAAAATGACAAAAGTTTTAGTTTAAAAATAATTAGAAATGCAAGCATTTTTTCTATTTTAATAATTTTATTGAGAAACAAATAGCAATGAGAGAGTTTCAAAACCAATTAGTAGGATAGTTTTAATAATCAATATATTGCATATCATTATCTCCTTAGTGGTTATTCATAACACAAGATGCAGACATGTTATCCTGCCCACAAACACTATTAGTACAAATCTTTCTATTCAATGAATTAAGAGAAAGTAGCTATGTATCTATCCTAACTATTTTGAATATACAGATACAAAATGGTCCTTCATTTGTATCCCCTTTAATGCAAAGTTTTAAAATGTGTTTATCAATAAGGAGTAATCCTGTACATTAATTTTAAGAGTTGATAATTATCTATATTCTTGTAACCTCAGCTTTAATAGTGCATTTTTGTAAACCCAACACTCTGGGAAGATAAGACAGGAAGACTGCAGTATTAAGCCTAGCCTGGTCAAAATAAATAAAAACTAAATAAATTTCTGGGAATATAGCTCAATGTTCAGGCCCTGGGTCCAGTCCCTGGTACACAAGTAAGAAGAGGAAGAATGAGCTTATGTCCATCAGTCTACTAGAATTGGCTCATCATAAAAGATGGTGTACATCCCTTCCCGAGTCATTGTTCAGTGATATGACATTGGTAGCTTAAAAGTGGCCATCATGTGAGCACTTAATTGTAGACTTCTAAAATGTATTTTCATTTCTTAAGTTACCACTATGTCATTCATAATTCTACATGTCATCCCATTATGGACCAAAGAGATAAAAGGAACTTTCTAAAACTATTTTCTTATGGTTGAGACAGAATTAAATAAACAAATCAAAAACATTTCTTTCATTTATTTTAACTAAATACAAACGGACACACATCTGTCTTGATACTTGCTAACAGAAATCCTCTGCTTTGAAAAATATAACAAAAATGAAGTTGGCATAAAGAAAATTTCAGAGAGGTAGAGTTGGAATTCTTTTTGAGCTCACTCTAAAATATTTTCAATGTCTGAGCTTCCAAAGACATGAATTCTTATTGTCGAGTCCATTTGAGAAAGATTGTAACTACTTGCTGACATATGTCAAAATATTCAATTGCATTCCTTGGGGTCAGGGAGATTGCTCAGTAGAATAAGCGCTTGCCTGGCAAGCACAAAGTCCTGCCTTCACTCCTGCTACCCCCAAAAAATGAAACAACAACAGCCCTAATGTTTCTATATCCAGTGCCTCCTTAGTTCTTTCAATTCTGCTCTGATTTTTCACAGCATTAATGTCCTCCACAATCCTGCTTTGTTGGTACTGCCTCTTACATGACTACTAGCCCAAAATAAACTAGTCATTGCCATGTGTGCATTATATACTACCCTTAGTTTTAAGTGTATCAGTCAGTTATGCCCATGGTGATGGTGTTTAACACTACCCAAACAGTGACTTAAAGTAAACATCACTTAACCTCCTCAGCTGGAGTTAGTCTATTTACATTTAGTTCACCTGGGTTTATTAGGTATTGTCTGCATGTTTCTCATGGTTTACCAACAAAGAACCAGTTCAAGATGTGGCTGAAATGCAAGGGGACATATAGGCTGCTTCCCAGATTTAGCTATTATGATTTCTACTGTTCTATACATGGACATGCATGTATAAGTGTAAAGGGATGCCTTTAACTCTCTTGAAAGGCCATATGATTTCCAAAGCAACTGTACTAGTTTACACTTACAGTGACAATGTGGAAGTCCCCACCCTTTGCCTCACAAACTAGTTATATTTTTTATTATTTGATTTATTG
Source organism: Ctenomys sociabilis (assembly GCA_004027165.1). Lineage (NCBI taxonomy): Eukaryota > Metazoa > Chordata > Mammalia > Rodentia > Ctenomyidae > Ctenomys > Ctenomys sociabilis. Next base: position 12,084 of record PVKA01045842.1, on the reverse strand, counting down.
ATAATGGCCACTTTCCACATGAGGAATGTGGTGTTATATACTGTAAATGTGCATCAGAAAAATGGTCAAGACATGCATTGAGGGAAGGAAAAGGGGAAGAAAAAAAATTAAGATCCACACAAGAAATGTAAACATTAGGTACTACAAATATGTTCTAACAAAAATAATAAAATAAATCCTACAACAAAAGAGCAAAAATACAAAAATAAATGCAAGTGGAGTGGGTATGTAAATACTCAGAACCTCTTAAGATATAAGCTAAACACTAGCATATTACCATATTCATCTACATATTATTAATCCAGGTAAACTACATAATTATGTAAAACATCGATGAATGGATAACTGTAGTCTTCTTTTAAAGCAAGTGCATGGCAAGTCACATTTTTTAAAAATGTAATAAGAAATCAAAAAGAAAAATAGGAAATACAAGATGGAATAACGTTCTAATAATACACTACCACTTGAATCTTATTGAAAATTGGAATTATTAAACTAGCTGAATATGAGCTTTATTATGAGCTTTATGAATATCAGTTTTATTATATCATTTTGGTGTTAACAATATCTCTGGACTAGAACAAGTTAAATAAATAGATGGAGTAAGCAAATTTTAAAAAATTTGCATAGCTAAATCCTTAAAAGTTTTCCTTAAATGACATTCTGATCTTCAAAAACCATCAACAACTTTTATTGCATAAAATTTCATATATCTTAGCTTTAAGAGACATGCAATTTACATACAAACTATACTTTCCTCTGCTTCTGTAGACTCCCTTATCTAATCAAATGGACATTATTATTCTTTACTTAAAGAATTTATCTTTGTTTTTCCCCATTATTTTCACCACATTGAAAAATCATTTCTCTTTTGCTTTATGTTCTGGTTTCTATGTAGGCTAAATTGTCCATATTTTAATCCAGAGTAATTTTTCCACTTATTTAATTAAATTCCCATTCACTTTATATACCTGAATAAATATTTGACCCTTACACTCTAAAAAGATTAACATGAGTCATTATTGCAACACTGGCTATATGGAAAGTCTGAATTAGTAAGAAGGAAGCAAATGGGAATGAAGCCAATTCCAGGGACAGAATTTAGAAGCAACAGGCAATGGGGCATGCAGAAATAAAGTTACATAGGAAAAACTTGGAAGGGAAGCATAAGACATCAGGAGATTGCTTCCAAATCTCCACATAGCCATTTAAGAAAAGACTGTGCTATGTGATCAAGCTGAGGTCCACCTTCTTAGAGGGTGGTTAGTGTGGGCCTAGAAATAACATATGATAGGGAAATATTCAACTAGACTCTGAAAGCTCTCATAACCTGCCTTGATCATTATTGGTACTTTTGTATTCTTGTTTACAACTGAATGTAAGTCTTTATCCACAAACTGGACTCAAGTTCCTGGAAGGGAAGTGTTAGCTTTTGTATTTTTATCCCCAAATCAATAAGATTTTGAGCTTGACTAAGTACATGTGAACATGATTTATTTACTGATTAATTTACATGAAACTTTGCTTTTTCAAAACAAAAGCTGCATTGCATCAATATGTGTTCTTGGCTAAGTCCAACATTAATAAAAGAAACTGAAGCATATAACTCACATACCAGAAGTACACAACCAAAAACAACTAGATTAAATTCTAATATGCCTGCAAATAATCCAAAAGATAAGACAGTGTCAAACATTTATTATTTGGCTTTTTCCGACAGAGACTGACTTAAGTTGACAAAATGATTATGTGCACGTGTTGTTTTAGTTGTCAATTGGGACTGTTGACATCACTGGCAAGTTTTCAGTTCAAATATTTACACCACCTAAGCAGTGTGAAAGACCAATGTAGTCACTAAAATTGAAGGATGAATTAATCTGCAGTCATCAAAAAAGTAGAGGAAGTATTGAGCATTATGTCTACTTTTTGAGAAAATAAGGAGGCAACATAAAAATGAAAATGTACCCCACTTGTATTTGTATAGTTTGCAACCTGCATTATAAAAGTTTGAGTCCACATTGGAAATGAGGAAGAATAAACCATGCCTGAGAAATAATACTTGGTTTAGTGAGACATTATATTAGAGAATCAATCAAGGTAACACATGCAAAACAAAAGTTTGGGAGCACAACACCCAGATCTATTCATGTCACACTCATGATGTTTAATATCAAAACGAACACAAAAAATGTCACAGGAAAACGAGCATCACAGTTGTGGTCCCAAAATAAGGTAAATTTGTGAAAAAAAACCGGCCTTCTTTTTGTATTTTTTTTTTCTTGAACAAAAGTGTCATGGTATTTAAGAAAATATTGGCAGGTACTCTGCAGCCAAGTGACGATAGCAGCAATAACCACCACAAATGATCAGGTATAATTGCTTTCTGGCAGCTAAAGCCAAGCAAGTAGAACCAGGCGAACAGACTGCAATTACATGTGAATAATGGGGCAGGGCTGATAAGGAAAGCATTCATGGTGAAGATTAAAACAGACTTAAGCCAATTCATGGAGGAGGAAATGAATAGACTAGCTAGGCAATGGTGTGGCGCTTTCTATATTTATTTTATAAATTTAATTTTTAAAAGTCCAGCCATGTGGAATTATAATTACTATCCATATTAGTGCTTTAAAAGTATTTATGAATTTGTTTTGTGACATGAAGTACATAGTACAGTACTACTTATTCTATTTGATTTGGATTATGTGCATTTTGGAAAAATTTGAAATGTGAATAGACAAAAAGAATTGACAGCATCAGTAGCAGGAATGAAAATGTCCCATAATGCAATGGAATTGATTCTATAATCATATTCATAAAGTAATAAAGTAATTGTTCAATTACCAAAAAAATTACTGAAGAAATCCATATGCATAGTATGATTAGGTGATAGTATATTTCTTTGTAGAATTTAATTACATTGATTTAAAACATTTTTGTAAATAAGTTTTATTTACAAAAAACAGTATTATCCCTACTCCCCATGGTTCAAATTTATCTTATTTAAAACATTAGCTTTTCATTTTACTAATTATTCATATTTGTTCAGCTCAGGAAATATCTGTTTGCTTATGCTCTTCCCAAATCCAGTTGCAGTGCTGCCATTGTCTCAATACCACAAAGTAAATGTTCTAAATTTTTTAGGCTTTGTTGTATTTGTCTTGTTTGATTTTTAAAATATTTTGGTTTATGTTTTACAGATAGACCTGCACAAAATAATGAGCAAGATTGAGCCATACTAAAAAGCCCAAAGCAGTTATATGATTAATGAGCACAGTTCTGGAAGTCTAAAGTCATGATTAAGAATTTCTTTATGCCAACACTTTGGAATGAATGAGATGCCAACTATGATATAAACCTAATTAATTAAAATTAAGAATGAGAACTATGTTATCACAACCTACTCTAATTGTCATTTTACAGGATCATAGGCAATGAATATATTAAATATTTCCCAAAATAAATATCTAAAGATAAATTTTATAATTAGTGTGATTTCTGGACTGAAATAGATATATATGCAGATATGTTATAAATGCAAAATAAAGCTAACTCCTTTCAATTATAGGAGTTCTGTTCTATAGAAATAAGAAAATTCTTGAGATGTCAAATATCTAAGTATACAATTTGAACCATTATTTTAGAATACTGAATTTAATAAGTAGGAGCACTTCAAGAATCTCCTTTACATGCCCAAAAGTTGAACAGAGGAAGAAAAATAGAAAAAGATGACAATTAGCACACAGCAAGATCATTACCTTTGATACAATGAACAATTGCCTGCTATAGACTTTTTTTTTTTTATGTTGAAGAAAGATAAACAAAATTCCAGCACAATTTGATGCCCAGTCCCTCATGCCACACTGGCTGGGCTAAGCCAGTGACCGAGTCTGGGCATGGTGGTGCATGCCTGTAATCCCAGAGCTGGGGAGTTGAAAACGGGAGAATCACCAAGAGGCTGATCTGTTTAGTGTGACCCTGTACCAAAATACATAAATGTAAAAAAAAACTTAACACAAGACAATAGAAGAGTAACAATGAATATTTTGCATATTGCTATCTTTATGTTAGTTACACAGAGTACAAGATAGTGGTATTTAATTAGACAAACAGCACAAACCTTTCTTTTCAATGAACTAAGAGAAATCAATGATAGTATAGCTATCTTAACTATCTCACATATGTCCATATTTTTAAACTTTTATTTTGGCTTTTCCCTTCTTTTACTCCATCCCCCATCTTAGTTTGTCTTTCCTTAAGTTTTGTTCCATTTTATGATATCTGTTATACATTTTGGATCTTATTTACTTTTTTAGCTTCTCTCACTAGGGAAACAATATGATGTATATACATGTGTGTCTGGTTTATTTCACTTATACATATGGCCTCTAATTGCATAAATTTACCAATAAAAGAATCCAGTTTATCCTATTTTAGAGTGGTATCCCAATGCCACCTCCTGATCCTAACCTTGAGCCAATGCAAAAGGCGTTAAGGGGCCTTGCAGCTAAGACTAAGATTATTTATATTTTTCTTCTATAATAAGAGGCAGCCTTTTCCTCAGGAGAATAGTGTATTCTTAAACAAGACAGGATCCAGTTTTGCTAAGTTGACAAACATAACATAAATGTTCACTAAGATACAAAACTCAGGACAATTTTAAAAATTCATCTGTGCTTGTTTTATTTTAAAATTATTAATTTAAAGATAAAAGTATACATGTTTATATGTAATACATTATATGTATTTGTATATAGTATTTTATAGGATTTTCAATATATCTGCATTATGTAATGACTACTACAGGCAAATTAGCTGGATACCCATTACCTTATGTAAGTTCCATTTTTGTGTATTATACAAGGATACTTAAATCTGCTGCCTCATAAAATTTCAAGTGAACAATATTATATTAACTGTAGTCAACCATGCTATACATGAGATCTTTAAAACCCACTCTTCCAAAATGACTGAGCTGGATACCTTTGGCCAAAATTATCCCATTCCTTATACCCTTAACCCTTGTTAACACCTGGAGTAGTCTCTGTTACTGAGCTCTACTTTTTTAGATTCTACATATGTGTTAGATCATGCAAATAGTAAAATGTCCTCTAAGTTAATTAATACTATCACAATTTCCTTCTTTTTATGCTGAATAATATGTTCTCTTTATCCATTTGTTGTTGGAGTTTGTGTCTAGCCTAGGTTCTTGATATACTTGACAATGAATTGAGCAGGACACACAGAAGTTGGAGTGAGCTTAGGTTAGCAAAGATCTAAGATCAGTAAAGCTTCCCCAGATTGGATAAAACCCATAAGAAGAGTTCAAGGGCCTAAAGAAGCCAAGTGTCAGAATCTGTGTGTGGTTTACACAGGTAAGGAGTAGCCCTTCGAATTGATACTCTATTAACTCTAATCAGGAAACATATCCTCCTCTCTGTTAAGGAGGAAGTTTTGTTACATGGACATCTCAGGAATTTCCATGGTTCACAAAGCACATGGAGCAAATCAAAACCATAACGCAAATGAGTTTATTATGATTTATAATTAAGATGTGATTACTTTGAAGTGTTTAAGATACTCTAATGTGTCACTCTCTAAGCATGGCTTAGTTAAAGATGGGGGTTGTATTGTTTTCACATAGCTTATCTTGCACATCCCCAAAGGCTATAGGACTTGCAACCTCATCTTTTTTATTGTTATTTTATTTTTTAAAGATTACAAAATGGTAAAAAAAAAAATTAGAAGTGATACCGAATTTCATTAAACAAAGTAGTAGGAGTTCAACAATGGTTGTTGTACTTCATAATGTTATCTTCAAATTAGTTGTTTAGGTTACCAGATATAAACCTGCACAATTGTTAAGCATATTATAAGAAATCAAGAAGAGGAAGAGGAAGAAGAAAAAGAAGAAGAAGAAGAAGAAGAAGAAGAAGAAGAAGAAGAAGAAGAAGAAGAAGAAGAAGAAGAAGAAGAAGAAGAAGAAGAAAATAATAAAATGAAAAAATCAAACATTAAATTCTTTCAATAGACCAGAAGAAATCAGCAGTGCAATTATCCAAACTATCCTACATCTATTCATACCTATATCTTTTTCCCTTTTTCCTTTTATCCTTTTCCATATCCCAGTTTTCCATTCCCATTGAACACATCCTTTCCCTTTCACCCTATCTATTGCACATTTCAAATTTTATTCACTCTTTCAGGTTCTGACACTACTGAGACAATAATGCACCCTCATCTTTACCAGAAGTGGTTTAGCTGTTAGAATCAAGCACTCTGTGATTTTTGCATAGCTAACTTCCTCTTTTACCATCTGCCTTTTGGCATCCTCCCCGTCTAGGGGTTTGTTCTCTCACTCTCCTGCCTCAGATTCATCTGATGATAGAACCCATTGGTTATGTCCATATATTGGCTATTGGAACACTATTAAAATAAATATAGGGGTATCTTTTAGAGTTTATCCTGATTTCATTTTTTGCAATGCATAATCAGTGGTGATTGCTGGATCATGTAGTAATTCTAGGTTTAATATTTTTAGGTAATTTCCTAGTATGTTTCAGTAACAGCTATTTCAATCTATCTATACATTAAGAGTAAAAAGGATTCTCCTTTCTTCTTATCTTTTCTAGAACCTATCTGTTGCCTTTTGAACAGCAGACATTTTTACTGAGTAAGGTGAGATTTTTTGCTTATCCTCATGGTTAGTAATGTTGAGTACATTTTCATATATGTCTTCTTTAAAAAAGTATTTATTCAAGACACTAGATGATTTTTACTAATTTTACCATATTTGGTAGTTAGTTATCTTATTTGCTTATACAATTTGCATACTAACCATTTATCAGATTTATGGTTTGCAAATATATTCTCTCATCTGATAGATTATCTTCATCTTGCAATTTACTTTGCTGTGCAGATGCTTTTTAGGTTTAGGTAATTTCACTTGTTTAGTTTTGCTTGTTATAATTATTTTTAAATAAAAAAAAGCATTTCAAATATGATATTTTTGTTTGGAAGAATAAGAATGAAAGACTATAAAATAACAATGAATGCTTAAACATTAAATAAACATTTTAGTATTCATATATGGTTTTGGTTCTTTGTGAAATTTAAAGTTTTGGTATCTTTTATTTTGTACCAGGAATCAAACTCTGAATCTTATATCTGCCAGTCAGACAGTGTGCTACTGAGCCATACTCCCAGACCCAGTACTTCTTTCTTTAAATAAGTTTTAATTTCTAAGGCACTATTCTCACTTGATTTGGCACTTAATAATCAGGGTAATACAATCATTCTCAATTTTCAGTTCAATGAATGATAGGTACTTCATGCTATTAGACATTAATAGCAAAGTGCAAGATATACGATTAATGAAAATGGCAGAGAAGTAACTGTTGATCACATTTACATTACGGAGGGTTGAGTGAAACATCATATTATTAGGGTTTAGATGGAGAATATTCTTCAATGGCCTCATGACTCCATGTGCAGAACTTATGAGAGGAAGCTGATTGGATTGTGAGTGCACTGCAGCTGTCCTGTTGCTAGGAGGTCGGGCAACACTGGCACACAGGTCACTGGATTGATGACCTGGAAGGCTATATTTGCTTCTTGGCTCCCTCTTTCTCTCGGCTTCCTGAATGTCTTCATACGAGCAGCTTTCTTCTCCCCATGGATTGCAACTTTGAAACCATGAGCCAAAATCAACCTCTCCTCATTTAAATTTCTACAACCAAGTATTTTGATTTAGTGATGAGAAAATGACATGCATATAGAACATTTTAGCTAAGAAAAAGGCAATCTTTATAATTTGCCACACTTGTCTCCATTTCTATCTATCTATCTATCTATCTATCTATCTATCTATCTATATGTATATATATACACACAATTTATTATTGTTATGGCATGTGGCTATATGTCCCTCCAAAACCTCACACAGTCATAAATGGAGCTTTTTCAGAGGTGGCTGGACCTAGAATGTGTGACTCTGGGATTGATTCATGCTGCAGTGCTAGAAACAAGGAACTAGGATTGAGGGTATGAATGCTACCCACCCTAAATCAGCCTGCATAAGATATGAGAGATGTAAAGAGGCTTGTCTTTTGTCTTACTAGAGAGTTTTTGATGTCTTCTGCTTGCCATGAACTGGTTCTCTCCTGTGATTCCCCTCTGCAAAGCCACTTTGCCTTGGAGAGAGCCAATTATGGACTGAAACATCTACAAATTGTAAGCCAAATAAATCTTTCCTCCCTTAATTTCCAGTGGTTGGGCATTTTGTCGCAGCAAAAGAAAATAAATGCAATAATCAAAACCATTTTGACTATAGGCTGAATACTTCATCTCTCTTTGTATATGTATTTGTTTGTACCTCATACATTTCTAGGTACAAAGACAGACTCATATATAACCAAAATATAACTATCAACTCAAGAAATTCAACCCTGACATAAAACCTTGATTCAATTTAGTGGACATACTTCATTGAGTTTCAATCATTTCTATTTTTTTTACTATCATCCTTTATACCATGTTTTCCTCCCCTGACAGAATCCTGTCCAAGATCACATATAACATTCAATTGTCGTTTTCATCCTCTTTTATAAGTAATAAATAGAGAGTTGTCCTTTGTCTTAATGAAATGGATATTTTTGAAGAATAGGGGCCAATTATTTATAGAATAGACCTCAGTTTGGATTTATCCTGCATATCTACATAAGTAGATTAGGTTGAGACATAATATAATATATGTGATGATATCATCTTCTTAGAGTACCTCAATTGCAGTCAAACAATGAATATCTGTTGATGCTTTGACTTTCAATCATTGTCAAAATGTTGGGCAGAATTTTAAGAATAATCTCTCATCATTGCTGTTTTGAAGGTGTATCCTACAATTAAAAAAACATGTCTGGTGTAATACTCCGTAATACCTCAGAAATGGAGCATAGTCTTAAAACAAGTGCAAATCTGATTTTCCTGACAAAAATGCTCTCCAACCCCCTTCTGACCCATAATTTCTACTTTCAAATCCAGAGCTCACGCAGTCTACTATGTTTCCCTATGTGCAGGGACAAATACAAATGTTGCCCATAAAATTGGTTTTATTTTTCACTACATTGTATATGCAATTTAACTTCCCCTATAACATGTTCTTTTCCAATGTGCTGAAGTTAGGTGGAACATACATTTTGAATGCATATGGTTTTTTCATAGCAACTGACGCTTGAGAAACTCTACCCATGGAATTTATGTTGACTATGAGAATCTGTTAAGTGATATTCTAACTGTAAAACTATTTTCCCTCATTCTATATCCTGTTTTTCTAGTATACAAACAAAATCTTGTCTTTTAACTGTATGTAAACTAATGATCCTTAAATTTATATTTGCTACAATTTTTCAATTTTAGAGAAAGCTGAAATTTTTAATACCTATTGGACAAATTCTGAAAATGTTAAGAAATCTCCAAATAGATTTTCTATATAAACCATCTTCTGTATACCCTCAAATTCTTAATATATTGAATATTTTACCTGACAAATAATTCTGGACCTTTTCCTTAAGAACAATATCCAATTAATCAGGAACTGGAATTTTTTTCTCTAATCCTATCTTACCAGTCACAAATATCTATCTCTTGCTCTCTGCTTATGTTTATAGATTCATAATGTCATATCTCCATTACTATGTAACAACTAAACTCTGCCTAAAATCTTTTCTCTTCATTTAGTGTACAATATAATTGCCAGATTGATCAAAATACAAATACAGTCAAGGCTTTATTTTCAATGTCTCTGTTTTAGCAACTGAATAAACAAATTTTACTTAATAACACCTAAAAATTCAGAATATTACCTCTAACTTTATTTCTGTACACATCCATTATTCTTTGTGTGTGTCCTTATGTGTTTGTGTGTGTAGACCCTAGAGCAAGATGTTTTCTTCCAGTTTTCTGTTTTTACTTAATTTTTCCTAATTGATCTCTTTTAGAATTTGTCAAATTTCCTTAGGAATGGTTCAAAAACTCCAAACTTTGCAAAATTATGATTGAAAGAAAACTGTATTATTTTACTAACTCTAACCACATTTTGCAATATTAATTTAACTTTCTGACATTATACCATATTATTACATAGACATAATCCCTGAATAAACTAAAAAAATTCTCTTCCATGTAATCTTTGGTAATTAATAGCATATTTGAAAATAAATCTCTAAGGAATAATGTATTTTGAAGTCCAATGCAAATTATTTTTAATCAATGAGTTTAGATATAAAATTGCTTTGAACCTCAAAGGTGAGCACCAGTCAATATATTAACTAAACATTTCTTAGAAGCAAGTCTTGTGGCTGGGGAGATGGCTCAGTAGAGTAATCGTTTCCCTGGCAACTACAAGGGCCTGAGTTCAATCCCCAGTTTGGCAGAAGAAGAAGAAGGAGGAGGATGAAGAGGAGGAGGCAGGAGGAGGAGGAGGAGCACGAGGAGGAGGAGGAAGAGGACCTAAGACAAAATACACAACATCCAAAGTTAAAAGCAGAAAAGTTTATTTAGCAGACGGTTTGTAGAGGTTTCAGCTCACATGCACATAGCTATGTCTACTAAGGCAGACTGGCACAGCAGAAGGGCATCAGACAAGAAAAAATATCTATGGCATAGAAATTAAGGCAACAAGCAGCAGCAGTAGCAAGCTGTTTTATATTACACTGGGCTTTACAGCCTACTAATTGGTGCCACCCATGTCCAGAGTGGACACCCTTAATCTCAGTACATTCTTTTAACCCACATTCAAACACACTAATCCAGTGACCTTGAAAACTCCTCATCTATTAGCACATGAGCATTTGGGACACATCTAGATACAAGAATGATACCAGGGGATGGGGGTCAGGAAAATCAAAGATACTGGTAAATAGATACAAACTTATAGTTGCATGATGGATATATTTTGGAGACAAAAAATGGAAAAGGAAAAGCATTATAGAAAAATATCTACTAATTTCAAGTCTGGGAAGAATTTTTTTGAAATAACATCCTTAATGAAAATAAATTTTTATGAATTGAAATCAGTATTCTCAAAAAATGATTTCATAGTGACTATCCTTCCACATATCAGTACTATACCTTTGAAATAACAAGGATCATGGATCAGTGGAACCATATATTACTTGAGAACCTAAAGATATAGGTGATAAAATGTTATTTGGTTAAAATGTCCTTTTTGACACAATCATTTTGGTATGCATGGATTGCATTTCTTGGACAATAGATTCACAATTGTCCCTAGTTTTTCTCTCAGCATCTTTACTAGATATCATAATACATATAAAAGAGAATTACAGAGCTCCTTTTAGTAAACAAGATGTCCTTTTCACAGAATTATACCACAATGGATATATTTGATGCTTAAAATGTCTACTGTAAGAAAATTCTGACATGACATTTTAGTTACAGAGTTCTATGAATGTTCGGAAGATAATTTTTGGGCATGCTGTACCTTATGACTTCTGTTTACCTAATCTTATTTCTTCTTTCTTTCATATACAGGCATAGCCAAAGTAAATTTTTGAGATATGAACTCAGTCTCAGAGTTTGCTTTCAAAGAATCCATCCAATATATATCATCTAAAATACCAATGTAATTTACAATATCTGACACATTAATATTGAGGATTACTAATGAGCATGTTTTGGCTTTCACAAATACTTTTAACACATAAAACTTTTCTCATTTAATAGGGTAGGCATTTCGTTTATTGTACTAATAGAATAAAATGAAAAACAGAGGTAAAATAAAAATTTTAAAGAAAATAAGAAATTAATGTTTGAATCTCTAGTGGAAACATTTTTAACATTACTCTCTTTACATTTTTCAAGAACATAGACTCCTATGTCCTGAGTCTTCGCTGACCTTGAAAGGCTAGGTCCAAAATGTTGGCTGGCCTTGTGGCTCTTCTATTTCTTCAACTCTGACTTGGGATCTTAGGTTGTTAACCATCCAGAAGAAAAGCTGATTAATATCCTGCAGCTTATGCCATTCACTTTGCCTTATCTGACTCAATTGATTTTACTTGTTATACATTT
>PVKA01045841.1:0-15242 GCA_004027165.1 Ctenomys sociabilis | reverse complement strand
GTTCAGCGCACCTGGCTCCGGGGACAGTGGCTGTGGAGCTGATGGAGCCTGAGCCAAATGCTGCTGCCAGGCCTGGAGAGGGCTGTGGTGGGGAGGCTGGGAGTGACTGTCACAACACTGCGGATCTGAGGGGCAGTTAGCAACGGAATGGGGGAGAGGTTTTAGGTTGTGAATTTTTTTTAAAACGCAATAATAATTACAAAAGTGAGCATGATTCTTGCCTGCACCAGACATACAGCTAGCAGGATTAGGGTCTGCCAGAATCCCACAGTCAGGCAGCACGGAGCCACAGAGTGGTTAGTGCCCTGGGGTAGGCTGGGTGGGGTCCCTGCAGAAAAAGAAAAAAACAAAACAAACAAAAAAAAAAAACCTGGGGAAAGGAGCTGTCCTTGGTGCCACTGGCATGGCCTGCCCTCAGGCACTGTAGGAGACTGAGGCAAGAGGATCCAAAGTTTGAGTCTGTCCTGGGTTCTGTCTCAGAATAAAAAAATTGGTTATAAACCTGGTGATGTGGCTCAGCGGGAAGACCCTGGCTTCCACCACACTACAGCAAAGAGGGGAAAGCAGGGCTGACATGCGGTGGTGGCAAAGGTCGGGGCCAGCGGGGAGGCCGGCGAGGTCACAGCTTACCCCAGATGGCCCAGGGGGCCTGGGGCCTGTGAGATAAGACTGGGGCCTGCTTAGTGTGGATGTGTCACCGCTGACCCCTGGCTGTTTGCTCAAGACTTGCGGTAAGACTACCTCCTTCTGGGTCACCACTGTACTACACACAAGTCCTCACACCTAGGAGGTAGCTGCTGTCCCTGTTGCAGCCCCCGATGACCCTGCTGGGCTTGGACCATCGATGACAGAGAGATTGCTGGGTACCACCTGCAACACCGTTTGCCTGATATTTTCCCATAAATAAATTCATGCTTGTAATTAAGAAAAAGGGGTTCAAGGTGCTGTCAAAGAAAATCTTACATGAGAACCACATTTAGAAAATCTACCAGGCACAGTGGCATATGTAATCCCAGCACTCAGGAAGCTGAGACAGGAGGTCCACTGCGAGCTCAAGATCAGCCTGAGCTACAAAGTGAGCTTAGGGTCAGCCTGCACTACACAGTGACACCCAGTCGCAAAACAAACAAACACAAAATGTTGAAAAATACATTTTAATTAGAAAAAAAAATTGTACCCCAATAGAAATGAAGGTTAAAATTATGACCGTAAAACTTTTTTTTTTTGTTTTTTTGAGACCGAGTCTCACTATGCAGCTCAGACTGGCCTTGAACTGACTTTGTAGCCCAGGCTGGTCTCAAACTTGCACCTATCTTCTTGCCTCAGCCTCCTAAGTGCTGGGATTACAGGTGTGTGCCACCATGCCAGACTTAGACTTTTCCTTTGTTCATTGAAAATAGTGGGTTAGGAGAGTGTGTGAGTGGAAGGACATCGTGCACCTACACACCCACACACACACTCTCACACACATACTCCCCCCACAGGTCTTTCTGGAATGTCACCCTGTGTTAGGGAACATCTGCCAACATCCCCAGCTCCTGACACACACCTGAGTTGGCACTGGAGCCCCTCTGGGTCACGTGGGGACACTTTCAGCAGTATTAGAAAATCCAACTAGAGCCAGGTGTGCTGGTGCACACCTGTCATCCTAGCCCTTGGAGGCTGAGGGTTGCTGTGAGTTTGAGGCCAGCTCAGGGTACATAGTTCCAGGCCAGTGTGAACTACATTGTGAGACTCTGTCTCAAACAAAGAAACAAACAAGTGAACATGAAGAAAATCCAGCGAGAACTGACATCAGAGATTGAACGAGGACCTGTGAGTGGACGTCTCCAGGCTCCTCACCCTGCCGCTGGCTGGAGACCCTCCTGCCTCTGCTGCACCAGGCTGAATGACCCTTCAGGAAGCCCTGGGGTCGGGAGTGTAGATGAAAGGGTGCATTTGATAACTGTTTCTTTCTCTTGAGGTCATCCTTCTGACCGGACCAGCACTTCCAGTGTCAGCTCGGATAACTGGTTTGCAGATGTCTTTGCAGGAGAAGGCAGAGGCCCAGAGCAAGCAGCTTGCCTTTCAGTGGGGTGTAGCTGCATACACTGTGAGCCAGACTCACAGGAGCTGTTTGAGAAGCAAGAAGAAAAAAGCCAAAAGGAGAATGGGGGCGTGGTGGCACATACCTGTAATCCCAGCACTCAGGAGGCTGAGGCAGGAGGATTGTTGTGAGTTTGAGACCAGCCTGAGCTACAAAGTGAGCTTAAGGCCAGCCTGAGCTGCACAGTGAGACCCTGTCTCAAAAAGACAAAAAAAAAAAAAAAAAAAAAGAAAGAAAGGAGAATAGAAGAACCCTTTCTACTCCAATACCAGACCACTTTGCAAGTCTGCTATTAAACACAAGCAGCCAAGTGTGGGTTTGTGAGCCATACCCATGCATTCAACAGGAGCGGTCCGGGATGGTGAGGGGTGCAGCTGAGCTCAGCATTCAGTGCAGGTCCTGCTCCATCCCCAGCCTAGGAGAGAAAAGGGGGGGACAGTACAAGTGTGCACGTGTCAGACATACACATGCAATATGCTGACATATGTACCCTGTAAACACACTTGATATCCCTGGAAGGAAGTAGTAGAAATTGAAAATACTTGTTAATTTTGACAACAGCGAAGTAAAAAAGACATTTTAGCTTGATTTTTTGAGACAAGTCAGAGGCTGGGGAGATGGCTCAATGGAATAAGCGCTTCCCTGGCAAGTGCAAGGGCCTGAGTTCAATCCCCAGTTCCGCAAAAAAAAAAAAAAAAAAAAAAAAAAGAATAACCCAAACTGGGAAGCCAGAAGATAAAGGCACCTCTCTCAGGTCCTACAGTGGTGGTGTCCCCTGCGTGTCTCCCTGTACCCTTTGCTTCTTGGAGACAAAGCACCTGCAACCTACCCCACTGTGCCAGGCTTTCAGGACACCAAGTCTGGGAGAGATACATGGTCCCTCGGCAACTTCTGTCCAGCAGAACTGATGGCTCCTAAGCTGCAGTTTCGTTGCCGCAGGGGATGTGACCAACCTTGTGCCTAACTGCGACATTCCTAGGTGAAAGCTTCTCCTGCTCAGTACAGAAGCCCCTGCTCCTCCAATGTATCTGGAGTGGGCTCTACCCTTTCCCTGATCTCGCCTGATAATGAACGTGTAGAATAAAATCTCCCGCAACATGCTGATGTTATCTCTGTGCGAGAGTCCCGGCTTCACCTGGGAGAAACGCCATACTTGGGAGAGTGAAGCGGAAAAGCCCCAGGATTCACAGGACAGCGTCGGCATGGGGGGGGGGGTAGTGGTTGCTGTGTCCAGCTCCCAGGGCTGGCTTCACCTGCCTCAGTGGTCAGAGCCCAGGGCCAAGCACTCTGTGAGCTCTGAACTCCTGAGTGGAACGAGCCTCAGGAGCCATCCTCGTGAAGGACATGGGGCTGATCAGGGAGATGTCCCTGGTGACAGACGCACCTCACAGTGCCAGAGGGTCTGCCCACTGCAGCTCGGGAAATGCGTTCAGCCCAGAGCCCTGCCCAAGGTGCACCCATGGAGAGAGGACCCCAGGCCCTTGGGGAAGCTGCCCCCAAGGCCTCGTTTTCCTTCTGCTAGTGGCTCAATAGGGTCTTCGGCCAGGAAAGCTGCCTGAGTGAGGGCAGAGCCCAGCAGACAGGGCGCCAAAGCCAGGGTCCGGCAGGGCCAGGACTGAAGGAAACTCCCCCATATGCGAAGTTTCCACCAATATTTGGTAATGTGGATTTGGTTACAGGACACCTGAACGTGAAGGTATTTCTAAAATTGATTCATAAAAGTGTTATCTATATCTATAAAATTTAATTATACATACCTATGGGGAGTCATGTGATGTCTAAATACATGTATATATTGTGCAAAGTTCATAACAGGGTCAACTTTTTTTTCAATTTTAATTTTTCATTGGCACATTTACTATGCATAAAGGCTACCTTCCTGGAGGGGACTCTGCACACAGATATAGAGCAGCTTAATGCTCTTTTCCTTCTTTTTCTTTTTTCTTGTTTTTTTTTTTTTTTTTTTTTTTTTTTTTTTTTTTTTTTTTTTTTTTTTTTTTTTTTTTTTTTTTTTTTTTTTTTTTTTTTTTTTTTTTTTTTTTTTTTTTTTTTTTTTTTTTTTTTTTTTTTTTTTTTTTTTTTTTTTTTTTTTTTTTTTTTTTTTTTTTCGTCTTTTTGAGACAAGGTCTCACTATGCAGTTCAGGCTGGCCTTAAGCTCACTTTGTAGCTCAGGCTGGTCTCGAACTCACAACAATCCTCCTGCCTCAGCCTCCAGAGTGCTGGGATTACAGGCCTGCACCACCACGCCCGGCAATGCTCTTTTTCTTCCTTACCCTGCATCCTTCTCCAAATTTCCATTCCTATCTACTTTATCTATTTTTTAAAAATATATATTTATTTATTTGTTTATTTATTTGATACAGGGTCTCACTATGCAGCACAGGCTCATAGTGATCCTCCTGCCTCAGCCTCCCCAGCACTGGGATTACAGGTGTGCACCACCATGCCTGGTCCGTACTGTGTAGGGCCAGCACAGCATGTGGTACCCAGGATCAAACCCAGGTCCCTGCGCTTGCCAGGCAGGCGCTGATAAGCTATCTCCCCGTCCCTACTATCTATTTTTTATTTTGCTCTTTACTTACATTTTAAGTTGCTCACATAAGAGAAGCCATGCGATACTTAAACTGCACCTGGTTTCACCCAACATTTGGTGTCAGGGGCACCCATTTTCCCAGTCACTCACATGTGTCCCTCTTTATGCCAAAGTAGTACTACTTTTTCTATAAATGCCACACTTCTTTATCTGTTTTTCTGGTTTTTTGGTTTTGTTTTTTTTTTTTTTTTTTTTTTTTTTTTTTTTTTTTTTTCTGGAACCAGGGATTGAACTCAGGCCCTTGCACTTGCCAGGGAAGCACTTATTCCACTGAGCCATCTCCCTGGCCCCTCATATGTACTTTTTCTGAGGAGAGACTATTTCAATGCTCATGTTTTGCTTTTCTTTCTTTTTTTTTTTTTTAATGTATTTAGTACAGGATCTACAGGGTCTCACTACACAGATCAGACTCAAGTGATCCCCCTGTTTTTCAGCCTCCCAAGTACTGGGATTACAGGTGCGCACCACCATGCCCAGTCTCATTCACCAGCTTAGCGTGCACTGAAGGCAGGGCCAGCACAGCAGGCCTGGGATTGAATCCCAGTCCTTGTGCCTGCCTAGGGCTTCAATGCCCATTTTTTGATTGAGTCTTTTATTTGGGACACCTTTCTTGAGCTCTTTATATATTCTAGACTTGAGATCCTCTCGCCTCAGCCTCCCGAGTGTGGGGATTACAGGCATGCAGCTCCATGCCTTGCTAAACTTTTCCCTACTTCTTTTTACTTTTAGCCTTAGAGGTTCAACCCAGGGTCTTCACATGAAGCCACTATGTTCTTAGCTTCTTTTTAAAACTTTTATTTTGAGACAGGTTTCACTAAGTCACCAAGTTGCCCAGGTTGGGCTTAGACTGGTGAATCTCCTGTCTCAGCCTCTCAGAGTGCCGGGATCACCCCCCAAGGCTACCAGTTAAAAACACAAAACTTTTTTTTTTTTTTCCATCCACCCGTCGGTTAAATCCAAACCCCTGGCTGGGTGCAGTGGGGGCTATATCCTTATCACGAGCAGTGCTGATCTTTATGTGCCCTTCTGAATCAGGGCAGTAACTTCATGCAGTAATTCAATTATCATTTAACTCCTCCCCATTAGATTCCTAGGACCTCGACTGTGCAGGCCTACAAGCTGAGTGGCTTCAGACAACAGACACAGTCTCTGTCTCCGCCCACTTCCACCCGTGCCTCTCTGCCTCTGTGTCTCTCTCCTAGGGTGTTCTGGCCTGACACGCACAAGGCCCAGGGTTCGATCCCCAGCATGGCACACAACTGCACACAGCCTTGGGATGGGATCATTATTATTTCCCCATTTTTAAAGACAAAGAAGGGCCAGGGAGATGGGTGGAATAAGTGCTTCCCTGGCAAGTGCAAGGGCCTGAGTTCAGTCCCCAGTTCTGCCAAAAAATAAATAAATAATAAATAAATAAAAATATAAACAATGAAGCTGAGGCTCTGAGCAGTGCCCTGAAGCCACGCTGTGGGCAGCCTGTGGCAGGGAGACCCATGTTGCAGTTTCAGGGCCAGCCAGGTCACTCGCTCCAGGACTGGGGGCCACACATCACCCCGACACGTGCAGGCCTTTGGCAGAGCTTCCTCCCCCTGAGTGGAGCCCGAGCTTAGCAGGCAGGAAGTGGGAGCTGCTTGGAGGAAGGGAAGGAGGGAGATGGAGGAGGCTCGGTGGGGAGGGCAGAAGGGTTGGGCTGCGTGCTTCTCCCTGGCCCTGCAGAGGCTGTCTTGCACCTTAGCAGCGGCTGGAGTCCATGGGCCTGCACTGCCTATGCCCCCCAGGTTAAAGGCCCAGAAAGCAGGACACCGGCTCAGCCTCCATGGACTCCTGGCTGCAAAGCAGGGCTTTTTCCCAGAAGGGCACCCACCAGGCCTCTGCAGGTGGCTGGAGAACTCAGCCTGGGCTGCCATCTCAGAGGACAGCAGAGGGGCTGTGCCCTGAGAACACCCGCCTTCCTGACTCCTCATGACCCTGAAATCCAGTGATCACTGGTTAAGTATTTTAGGTTTTGTGCATCTTCTGCTTCTGCCCCTGCTGCCCACTGTCTTGGCAACAGCTGGCATTACCTATACTTTCCTGTGGCTGCCTTGACGACCACACAGGTCACATAGCCTAAATGTGCTGTCTCTTGCACAAGCTTGCCAACCCTGCCATAGCCACGAACACCTTTGAGAGCCCCACCGCTATTCTTCTGCTGCATCTCACTTGCCTTCCAGCAGGGCCTCCTGCTCAACTCCCTCTGGGCAAATGATACCCAGATTGAGCTTACCAAAGGATGAATCTTCTGAATGGGGCAATGGACAGCCCATCCTGGAGTCCCACGCACCCTCTATCCAGGCCTGGTCCTGGTGTGTAGGCTCTGACATGCAGGAAAATGGCCATCTGCTAAGAGTTTTTCATGGCCCAATAGCTTGCAACTTTGCAAACCATGAACGAGGTTACCTCCTGGACAATCCTGTGGGCCCTGTCCAGACATGACCCTGGCTGGTGCCCTCTGGCCCCTCTAACCTGGTCCCCGTCACAGGCAGCTACTTCTCAGCTGTTCGTAACAAACTTCTAGAAAATTCTTTGCCCCTTGGTTACAGTTTACAGTGGGCCTTACAAAGAACAGTTTCAAGCTTGCCTGGAGCCATTATAGACCTACCCAGGCCGTCTGGTTGTCTCTGGTAAGGGGAGGAAAACACAACCCAAAAGCTGGAACTTGTTTTTCTAGTTTTAAGGCCCTGCACAAGTCTTCTCTGGGCTCCTCTTCTGTGGATCTGCAAATGACCTGGGATTCTTTGTCACAGGAATCCTAGGAAGCCAAAGGTAAGTCACTGTTTGGAAAGTACTGCTTCTGAGCTTCTTGCCCTTTTTCTTCTTTTTTCTTTCTTTCTTTTTTTTTTTTTTTTCCTGAATCAGGGATTGAACTCAGGTCCTTGCGCTTGCCAGGGAAGTGCTTATTCCTCTGAGCCATCTCCCCAGCCCCTCTTTTTTTTTTAGGAGTAGAAAATAGATTGGGGAAAAGGAATGGGTAACAGGAATAGCTCCTGAGAGACAGGACGGATCCTGAATGAGTTGCGCTAGCCTCTCTCTTCTCTGTGTCTCTCTGTCTCTGCCTCTGTCTTTCTCTTTCTCTCCTTTCTTTCCCCTATCTTTTCTTCCTTCCTTCCCTCTCTCCTTCTTTCCTTCCTTCATTCCTTCCAACCTTTCTTTCTTTCTTTCTTGTAAAAGAATTTAAATTTTCACTACCATAATCTTTGTGTCCTCAGTGATGGTCCCCACCTTTCTCTTCCAGCCCAGAAGGGTGCCTCTCTGACAATGGTGGAAGTTTCAAGTCTGGCTGAACCCCTTTGTTTACCACATCAGACACCCCAGATGCAAATATCACCTCCTCACTGGCTGTGAGGCACATTGATGAAGCCAGAAAGAAAGAAGGGTGGTCGCTATTTCCAAATTTGCAGGTGTGCGTGATCCTGTTGGGGCACCCGCCAAATCCCACCTGGAGCTGTGGTGGAATAAGATGAGTGTACTGCACTTGTTGGAGCAAGACCCCAGGGACAGCCCCTGGGAGTGTGGAGAGGAGGGCTGAGGGTGTTGGAACTGAGGCCACAATCCCAGGGGACGCAAGATCCTCAGGATGCACTTATAAACTGTGCAGAGCCAAGCAGCAAGACCTGGGCCACTTGGGAGGTTGGGGCAGAGGGATCATCTGAGCCCAGGAGTTGGAGGCCAGCCTGTGCTACGCGGTGAAGTCTAGCCTCAAAGCAAAGCCAGGCAGAATGGTTCATGCCTATAATTCCAGAATTCTACTAAATGGAGACAGGACACTGACAGTTCAAGGCCAGCCTGGGTTTCTTAGTGATTTAGGGAGATGTCTCTATAAGAACAGAGTGGCGGAGCATATCCCTAACTCAGTGCACAGAGCTGAGTTGACTGCCAAGAACAAATGAATAAATAAATAAGATAAAGGAAAAAGTGCAGGGAAAGAAGGAAGGAAGGAAGGAAGGAAAGAAGGAAGGAGGGAGGGAGGGAAGGAAGGAAGGAAGGAGGGAAGGAAGGAAGGAAGGAAGGAGAGAGGGAGGGAGGGAGGGAAGGAAGGGAGGAAGGAAGGAAGGAAAGAAGAAAGAAAAGAAGGAGACAGGACAACAATTTGGAAAGGGACTATTTTAACAATAACTAATATGGGGGGGGGCAGCCAACTAGCTCAGTGTATTAAAGTGCCTGCAAGCAGCCAAAGGAGTTGGAGGTTTGATCTTTGATCCCCAGGCCTGCCACGCCTGTCCTGTCACTGGGTCACGTTGAGACTGCAATTGAGACTGGGCATGGTGGTGCGTGCCTGTAATCTCAGCTCCTGGGAGGCTGTAAATAGGCAGATCACTACAAGTCTGATCTAGAAGTGAGACCCTGAACATCCATACACCCTTCCCTAAAATACAAAAACTAAAGTAAGATAATTTTTTTTTTAATTAAAATTAGGTAGGTTGGGCCAAACTGAAGCAAAGGTGGAACCTATAGTGGGCCCTTCTCGGCCTTCACCTCAGTCCGGGGAATTCCTATCTGTGATCCCATGAACAAGTTACTGCAGTCCTCACAAGTTAATCCCAATCTCCCACGCCCAGTGAAACCCATGGTGAGAATAAAGACGCCAAGGCATAGCTGTAGTTGTGGGGAGCCAGGGGTCTGAAGTCCTGCAGGCATAATGCCCACCTAGAACACAGGCCTCAAGCCAGGCCCAGCCCAGGTTTCATTAATTTATGAAGAAGGGAGTGGCTTGAGGATGAGGGACTGCGAGAGTGGCAGGAAGCAGTTTAGCGCTGCGAGCTGGGCTGGGTGGGAGGCCTGGGATGACCTCCGCAATGTGCAATGCGCAGCAGAGGCTGTGCGGGAGGCATGACCCAACTAGTGTGGGGCCCGTGCTTGCGCTCTGATGTGCAACCCTTTATTCCCTGGGAAGTCACAGCCTCTTATCTGGAGGCTCGAGCCCAGCTGGCGTCCTGCCCAGCTCACACACGTCCTCTGGGAGCCTTGGGGCCAGGAATCACTGCCCTGTGGCCTTGCTTCAGAGACCACACAGAAGCACAATGGTTGGACCGATGCGCCTTGCTTAAAGCCAGTTGAAGGGAAAAGGAAAAGTGCTGGCCAGCTCTCTACCTAGCAATCTGGGGAAACAGGGTGAGGCTTAGCCAAAAGGGAGAGCATTGCTCTGCTTTGGAGGAGAGTCGGCCTCGGGCTCCTTCACAGGAACCAGCACTGGTGAAGAGCGAGCACCGCTGTGTCGGAAGAGCAGGCTGCTCGACCTGCCCATGGGGTTCTGCACGGCTCTGTCCGACCCCATTCTCACTCCGCTGCTGGGAGCAGTGCCACTTCCGCCCTCAGCCCTTGCACCCAAGCTGAATAGGGCAGCTCCCCCACACAACCCCACGCACCGTGCAGTGGGGACTCCAAGATATCATGTCTCCCAAGTGTAACAAGAAGCCACTCGAGTGCTGTTTTTGCCACTTCTGTAGAAACATGCATGAAGAAATGCACAGCAAGCTGAGCCCCTGGCAAACATTAGAAAACTGTTTGGGGGTCTTCTACGAAGAGGGCCAGTCATCTGCAGATAACGATAACTTAACTTCATCCTTTCCTTCTGCACCCCTTTATTTCCTTCTCTTGCCTAATTGTTCTGGTTACCATTTCAAGAGCTATTGTGAACCAGGAGTGGCGACGGAAGACATCTTGTCTTATTCTTAATTTTGAAGGGAAAATCTTCTGCTCCTCTCCACTTACTACAATATGATGTTGGCCATAGGATTGTCAGACAGCTTTCATCAGATTAAGATAAAGATCTGCTAAACCTATTTTCTTCAGAGGTTTTCTCACGTGCTTTTTGTGGGGGGGGGTACCCGGGGACTGAACTCAGGCCCTTGCACTTGTTAGGGAGGCACTTATTCTTTTTTTTTTTTTTTTTTTTTTTTGTCTTTTTGAGACAGGGTCTCACTGTGCAGTTCAGGCTGGCCTTAAGCTCACTTTGTAGCTCAGGCTGGTCTTGAACTCACACCAATCCTCCTGCCTCAGCCTCCCAAGTGCTGGGATTACAGGCATGCGCCACCACGCCCGGCTTCAGGGAGGCACTTATTCTATTGAACCATCTCCTCTGCTCCCAAAAGATTTTTACTTTTTTTTTTTTTTTTTTTGGTGGAACTGGGGATTGAACTCAGGCCCTTGCGATTGCCAGGCAAGCGCTTATTCTACTGAGCCATCTCCCAGGTCCAGAGTTTTTCTCATGAATGGGTGTTGGATTTTGTCAAATGTTCTATCAACCTCTATTGAGATGATCTTGTGATATTTGTCCTTTCTTCTATGTACATAGAGTACCTTTCCTGATTTGCATATATTGAACCATCCGTGCATTCCTGGAATGAATCCTAGTGGTACTTGGCCACGATGTGCAATCTTTTTCATGATTTGCTAAAGTCTGCCTGCTACGATTTTATTGATAATTTTTGCATCCATGTTCATTTAAAAAAAAATGGTCTGCACTTCTCTGTTTGGTTGTTTTCTTTCCTCGTTTTGGGATCAGGGTAATCCTAGCTTTCAGGAATGACTGTGGGAATATTTGGTTCGCTGCTTTTCAGTTTACTGAAGAATTTGACTATGGTCGGTCTTACAGTGCCTCTAGAGCTCTTGTACAACGATCCAATCGCAGTGAATCCATCAGGACCTGGGCTTTTCTTAGTTGATATTTTTTAATACTCCTTTATTTTATTTTGAGTCATAATGGACTATTTGGAATTATTTTTATTCACTTATGGTAGTTTATATGTATGTAGGAATCTATCCATTTCTTCTGAACTTTCCATCTTATTAGAGTATAGTAAGACCTTGGTTTATGAGAATAATTTGTTCCACTCATAATCTCAAGCACAAGCAACTCTTGAATTCTTACTTTTGAATTGACCAGAGGAGCTGTCTCTCACCTTTCTTCCTCACCTTCAAATAAATTGTCTTCTTTTACTTACATAACAATAATAGGGCTGGGAAGACAGCTCAATGGCGCAAGCACCTTCCTGGCAAGTGCAAGGTCCTGAGTTTGATCCCTGGTATTAAAAAATAAATAAATAAATAATGATAATACAAAGCACTTGTGTATAAAATCAGAGAGTTGTGATCATGTGACATTCTGTATGGCATACTACTCTACTCATTTATCAAATTTAAATTTCCTAGAGCTGTTTGCTCAGCTTGCAGAGCGCTCAGAATCCAAGTTATTCACAAGTGCAGGTTTGGCTTTGTGTGGTTTCTCAAAGTGATGACCAACGATCTTCTGGATCTTACTCATCACACTGTGAATCATTAATGGAAGATACTGAGCGACAGACATCTGCCTTTGCATTCTCTCCCCAATTACTGGTTGCCTGACTTTTGTTTTCCTTTTGCTTGACTGTTCATCCTGACAAGCATATTTATCGTTTTATACTCATTGGCATTGTTGGCTTTTGTTGTCTCTGATATCTTCTAGAATTTTCGGTAATACTGCCTTCATGGTTTTCTTAGTTGCTTTCTCGCTGCTGGACGGAAACACCAACCACCCACAAGATAAAGGAGGAAAGCTCTATTTTTAGCTCACAGTTTGTAGACATTTCAGTCCATAGTCTGCTGGCTCCAAGGCAGGATGCTATGGTAGAGGGGTATTGCATAGGAGAAACACTTCATAACACGGCAGGTAGAAAACAGCAGCACCAAGCTGCCTGTCCCTTCTGTCACAAAAATTTTGGGTGGTGCCACCACCCCGGGGTGGGGCTTCCGCCTTCAGTGAATTCAGTCACTATACCTAGAACTATGCTGATTCCAATGAATACCACACACACCCTGAATCCAGCCTGCTCTGTAAGTCCTCAGGAGGCTTTGAGGGACATTTGTGTACAGGCCATAGTATTCTGCCCCTGGACCCCAAATGACTCATGCGTATCACTTTATGCAAAACACTTTAAGTCCATTTCTAGGAGTTGTCGAAGTCCTAACAAATTCAGCACTGCTGAAAAGTCCAAATCTAAAGTCTCCTCTGAGATTTAAGGCAAACTCTTAGCTGTGAGGTCCTGTGCAAATGAAAAGAAAGCCAAACACTTCCAGCACACAATCAATGGTACAAGATAAACATGGCCATTCCGAAAGGTACAAATAGGGAGACAAAAAGGAATAGGAACAAAACAAGTCCAAAATCCAGCAGGGCAAACATTAAGTCCTGTGGTTCCACACACAGCACCTGGGGCCATCTTTTGCAAGATGTGAACTCCAAAGGGCTTGGGTGGCTCCACTCCTGTGGCACTTCTGGTGGCTTTAGCTCCCACAGCTGTTCCCTTGGACAGCTCCTTCCTTGCAGTTTTCCTCAGTCACCCCATATTCTTGACTTCTCCAGCCTCCAGGGGTCTGCACTGCACCTCTGGATTCACACTCACAGCTTCACACACTGTCCTCTCAGGCATACACTCACTACCTGGATTCCCTGGCTTGCTTTGAAATCTGGGGAGAAGACTGGGCTTGGTGACATATACCTGTAATCCCATCTCTTGGGAGGCTGTAAACAGGTAGATCACTATGAGTCTGATCTAGTAATGAGGCCCTGAACACTTTGCAGACCCTTCCCTAAAATAATGTTTAAAAAAGAAGAAAAGAAGAAATCTGGGTGGAAGTCTTCTGACCCCACAACTCTTCCATTCTGCATGCACCTAAAGCCACATGGCTATGCAACTGACACCAAGGTCTGGCACCACCTGAAGCAATAGCCAAGCTTTCTCCTCCTTGGTGTAGGGACTGAGTGCCTGGATTGCTGACTGTTATGAATCCAATCCCAAGGAGAAAATTTCCTAGGCTGCTGCCATTCTGGAACATGGTACCATGAGGCTTTCTTCTCAGAGCAAAAATGTTTCACCTTTACAATTTTTGAGCTGCAAGAGGTACAGTCCTGGTTGTTCTTGTTATGTCTTTAAGCCATCTTTTTCATTTTTCCCTCCTTTCTCAGCAACCAAGTTCTCCTTTGCTGTCTTCATAGACCATGGCCTTACTGGAGCTTCCTTTCTGCCCAACCTCAAAATATTTAAAATTTATCAAACCATAATACACCTGGTCTGAAGTCCAAAAGCCCATGCAATATTTGTTCTTAACTGAAATCTGCTGAACATATTTAACAGCATTCTAGTCTTCCAAGCTCTGACACAAATCTTTTACCAAGGAGCCAGCCAAGTAGCTCAGCAGATTAAAGAGCTTGAAAGCAGGTGCAAGGGCTGGGGGTTTGATCCCCGGGCCTGCCATTCCAGCCCTGCCCCAGAGGCATGCTGAGATGGCAATTGAGACTGGGTGTGGTGGCGTGAGCCCATAATCCCAGCTTTTGAGAGGCTGTAAACAGGTGGATCACTATGAGCCCGATCTAGTAGTGAGACCCTGAACACCCAGTAGACCCTTCCCTAAAATACAGAAAAAAGTCTTAAAGTTCAGCTTATAGCCTTCCCACCACATCTCCTGAGATCCTTTCTGAATTCTTCTCCCCAGCCAGCTCCAGAGGCCCCTGAATGGCATGGTCAGGTAGAGTCTCAGCAATGGTCTTACTTCAGATCTGTCTTAGTTACTTTCTCATTATTGAAACATGATACCCAATGCCGACAAGCTGAAAGAGGCAAAGCCTCTATTCGCTCACATTTGTAGCGGTTTCAATCCCAGTCGGTTGGCAGCAGGG
Organism: Ctenomys sociabilis; assembly: GCA_004027165.1. Taxonomy (NCBI): domain Eukaryota; kingdom Metazoa; phylum Chordata; class Mammalia; order Rodentia; family Ctenomyidae; genus Ctenomys; species Ctenomys sociabilis. The sequence goes on along the minus strand of PVKA01045841.1, from coordinate 868 downwards.
CAGGATAGGATGGCAGAAGGGTCCTGCAGAAGAGAAACAGTTCATGACATGGCGGGCAGGAGGTGGCGGCAGCAGCAGCAGCAAAAACACACTTGCTTTTCCTTTTTATTCCAAATAGGCTAGAAGCGTTGTGGGTGGTGTCACTCACACACAGGTCTTCAGTAAACCCATTCAGTAAATCCAGAACTGTATTTATTACAATCAGTCAGTGGAGTAATTTAGTGCCACATGCCCCTAATCCCAGTGTCACAAATCCTAGATCCACCCAGTTCTGAAAATGCCCACGTAAGGCATGAGCACGTAAGGTGGGGGGGCACCTAGGTAGGACCCACAACCGTGGTCCTGAGCATCTCGAAGTCCTCCTTGCCACAGAAATACTTTATTTCTCCATCAGTTTTGGAGTAAGAGCTTGCAGGATAAATAAGTCAAGATTGGAAAATGTTAGCTTTGAGGGCTTGAAACATTTTGCCGCAAGCCTTCCCGGCCTCTGAGGTCTGTGTCGAGGAGTGTGCTGAGCTTCAGGTGGGTCTACATTTACAGGTAATTCTTTGCCCTTTTCTAATTGCCTTTAGGGTTTTCTTGCTGTGGCCAACTTCTGGTATTTTGAGAATGATATGTGGGGGGGTTTTCCTTTGGTTACCACTACTTGGGGTTTTATATGTCTGATTTATCTGCATGTTTATTTCTTTCCATACATTGGGGAAGTTTTCTGCTATTATTTCTGTGATGGTTTTTTATGCCATTTGTGTTGTCTTCTGATTTTTCACTTGTTCTGATTCTTCAGTGTGTCTTCTTTGCACCATCTAGCAGTTGACTGATCCCATTTTCTTTTCTTTCTTTCTTTTTTCTTTTTTTTTTTTTTTTTTTT
>PVKA01045840.1:0-15296 GCA_004027165.1 Ctenomys sociabilis | reverse complement strand
AAAAAAAAAAAAAAAAAAAAAAAAAAAAAAAAAAAAAAAAAAAAAAAAAAAAAAAAAAAAAAAAAAAAAAAAAAAAAAAAAAAAAAAAAAAAAAAAAAAAAAAAAAAAAAAAAAAAAAAAAAAAAACAGCCAAAGAAATCTCCCAGAATGCAGTGCAAAAAATAAGATGTCTCAGCATGTCTAGATTTTGATGATAGTACTAAACTTATTTACTTCTCCTCTTCTTTTTTTAAAATAAAACTTTGTTTTTAAGAGAATAAAAAAATAAAAATAACAAAACAAAATATTAGAAATAATTCAGAATTTAACTAATAAAATAACAGGAATTTGACAGTGGGTATAATATGGCATAACGTTGTCTTCAAACTAGTTGTTTAGATTACCAGATATAAGAATGCAAAATTGGTTTTAAAAAAGTTATAAGACATTAAAAAGAGAACAAAAAGGAATCATTAACTGTTCCACTCAGTAAACCAGCAGAAATCAGCAAACGATTATCCAGGCTACCCTTTACTTTGCTCTTTTTTTTTTTTTTTTCCAGCTTTCATGGAATATTCCTGTAACAATTGAGCATGCTCATGCTAAAACTTTTCCAGGTACTCTTCCTTGCTGTCCAGAAATTACTTCCTGTATTTTATGCAGGTGCATGGCCTTGTCAGTTTATTCAGCTCTACTCAAATATCTTTAAGGACAGCTTTCCATTACCACATTTTGTGGAAAAGAAGAAAAGAGAATGAAGAGGAGGAGGAGGAGGAGGGCACCTGCACTAATGTCTCAGCTGGTCTCCTGGGTTAGTTGTGAGTCCCATGTTCTGCTTTCCCTTAATGCCTCAAAGTTGGTGGCCTGAGTAATGCAAATTTTGGTCTGCAGTTCAGTAGGGCAAAGGCTTTCACATAGGCCATAGAGGGCAAACTAAGATGTAAAAAGAACTGTTTCTCTTTTGGAAGCTCTATGAAGAATCTGATTCCCCAAGTTTTTCAGCTCACAAAGACTGACTGTATTCTTCAGACCCTCCACCTTCAAAATCTTAACAGTAGGTTGAGTCCTTTTTATGCTACCATTTCACTGGTTCCCTTCTTCTGTCTTTTCTTTGTGTACAAATGACTGTGTGACTTAAAGAGTTTAGAGGCTGTATAGAACCTGGAGAAATCATGCTGAATGAATGCCATTGTATAATGTTTAACTTCATCACATCTGTAAAGCCCCTGATTCTGTGTAAACTACAATGGTGACATATCTCAAGGATCAGGGTGTGCTCCTATTTGTGAACCATTGTTCTGCTTACTCTTTTCTGCATTTCAATAAAATATACTTATTGACTTCTATTTTAATGTCTTTAATTTGCTTGTTGTCTCTCTTTAATTAGAGATTAGTGTCTCAACAGCAGAGCCTCAATATATTTTGTTTACTACTATGTTTGTCATCTTAAGAACAGTACAACTTCTGACAATGCCAGTTCTATGGATAACCCACTACTATTATGGACTACTAGATTATATTCAATTATTTTGCTGAATTCACACAACTAAAATATTTATATGACAATGGAATGCCCTTTCCTGACAAAATTATACAACAAAAGGGGTTACAAGTGAAGGACAATTATGTATCTGTGTATTAAAAATAGTTATGATAGATATACAGCTATTTTCTCTTAATTCAATGAGAAGAAAGATTTGTAATAATAGTGTTTAGATAGGCTATCATGTCTGCATCTTGTACTACAAATAATCACTAAGAAGACAATAATATGCAATATATTAATTATAGAAACTGTTGTACTAATTGGTTTTGATACTCTCACTGCTATTTTTTTCCCAATAAAATTATTTTTTAAAAAAAGAACAGTACTCAGGTAATAGAAAGCACAAAAGAAGTATTAGTCCATTGTCTTAAGAAATTTCTGTGGGGGCCTGGATCAAGATGAGTAGGATGGAGATAGAGCAAGATGGCCACTGTGGAAGATTTCCCAACAATCGTCTCTTTCACACATCTTTTCAAGACAAAGTCACATAGCAATGGACCTTCACAAGCACTCAGAAAGCCAGATGAGGGGATACAGTTTCAGTATAATGGTAAAGGCAGGAAAGCCAGACATGCTGTCATACCCTTCCACCAAATCAAACACTATGGACAGAGATGCCTGCAAGTGATATGGAAAGAGAAGTTATTAAATTAAAGAATTAGAACTGAGGTCTACTATAAGGCCAGCACTGGTGAAGCACAGGGAAAACCTCATGGCTCCTTCCCTAGCCCTGAACCCAGACAATGACCTCCTAGAGTTGTGTTAACCAAAGAGTCAGTGGTATCTTGTTACTGACTCTTCTGCAATCTTGGGCAACACAAGTGGGACCCAAGTGGAACTGACTGAGGAGGACTGTGACAACTAGGAAAGCACTTGGTCTTTCAATGTTGTGCTGAGCACAGTGGGCTAAGACCCATCACAAAAATATTATTTCAACCTAAACAATTTACAGCCTTGGAGTGGCCTTAGCAGAAATCTCAGCACACACAGCAGAGGCTTCGGGAACATTGAGACTCAAGAACAAAGGAGTTCAGCATCATCTCTGGTAGTCAAAAGACTGTGTCCCATCCCTTCCCAAATCTCAGGAAACTGTGAAGATACCAGTGCTTGAGCTTTGGCTCTACATCTGTCAAGGCATCAGCCAGAACACTAACCTCGATGGGACAGACACATGCTTTGTCTTTTATCATACCTAGATACAGCATGACCCTGGACATAGCATTAAGACTGAAGTTTTGTGTTTCTCTCTATACCACTCTTGACTATCAAGCTTAGCATCAGTCTTAGTAGCCAAGAGACTGCCTTCACCAAAGCCAACTTACCATCAGATATCACAGTCCACAACATGATGTCATTCCCTGGGTGTTGGGCATGGTAGTTAGCACAAAACCTTCCCTTGAAACTAGTACTAGACTGCCAGATCCTACGGGCTCCCAATCCATGCCAATATCCATGAGTGAAAACTCTGAAAAAGTCCAAATATCACATATAGGCATGCAAGCCCAGTCTTTCTCATTTCTGTTTCATCTATCTTCACATGTGGCTATTTAGAGCACTCTCCTGCTGCTAGTCTGTGGTAACAATATCATCCTGTAGCAGTGTGGTGCTTAGCCTTCTCCATTTTTAAACTGATCTCAGTAGGTTGTGAGCTCATGTGTGACATTGTACTGAGCTGTTCATGGTTGTGGTTTGGGCATGAAAGACTAGGGCTTTCCACTGCTCTCTCTGGAGTTTGGTAGGATCCCTTTGTCTGATCACAGGATTGTGATCATGGAGGAAGAATTGAGGACTGCCCTGGACCCAAGGGCTTGTATCAACAGATTCTCTCTTTTAACACATTTGAAATTTATGCTAAAGAAAATAACAACTTTATCTTTGGGACAATTGTGAGCATAAGTTACTCTTTATAGCTGAGGTCATAATCACATTGTATGAGCACACTCCCCAAATACTGGGACTTAGGATGCCATCTAAACTTTACAGCTGATACCTAGTTGTCCTCCCTGTGCCTCATTTACTTATCAGTGGGGCTTCCTGAAGCTGGAAGGACCTAGAGTACATGAAGATGAATCAAGGGTACAAGATGACTTAACTAGGAGCTGACTGGTTTATCATAGTTCTGGGTGTACATAATGGAAGGCTATCATGGGTGCAGTGGACACACACCAATGGGAGTATAATTTGATGAAATAAAAGGGAAAGTGAGGCTCACTGCTTCCCTCATCCTACTTTCCCTACCATGAACTCTTTCTCCTCCACCATTCTCTACCATACCACACCGCCTTGAGGCCAGCAGGCTGTGGACTGGACCTGTGCAAACGTTGAGCTGAAACAAAGCTTTCCTTCTCTACCTAAGAAATGTTGGGGTTTTTTTGTTGTTGTTCCAGGGACAGAACTAAACTAACTAAGATAGCCTCAGAGAAAATATGCAAGGTGCTTGACTTTCTTAAAAGTTACACAAAGATCACAGGATATAGACTGGAATAATTACTTTGTCCTCCAATACCCAGTAGACATACCCAGTAAGAATCATCAAGAGCTTCAGTAAACTGTTACCTCACTTGTCAAAATAAGGTGCTAGAAACTGATAAGACACTAATCAGTAGGGGAGATTTCTCAGAAGCATAACTAAGAACAGTGGTTTAGAAGAAAAAAAAAGTCCTTGAGGACAGCACCCCAATGATTCAATACTCTAATAAGGAAGCTTAACTGAGAGCTTGAAGCAATTACAGATTGGAATGGAAATCCTGAGCTAAGGAACACTAGCCAAAAGTAGAAACAATACAAGGCTTCAACAAGAGAATATGTCAAAATGGAGTTAGTGAACTCAGAAATATGCTATTTGACGAGACAATTACTTGAAGAGGAAAAGAATGGACAGCTATAAAGTTTATGCAAATTCAATGTTGTATTAAAATTGCAAATGCTGCTGAGGAGATCGTTCAGTGGCTTAAGTGCCTGCATGGAAAGCACAAGGTCCTGAGTTCAGTCCCTAGTACAAAAAAAGAAAAGAAAGAAAGCAAACAAGCAAAAAATTATATTTAAAATAGCAGATATTCAATACTGGGGCTTAAGACAGAGAAGGCCAAGCCTGATTATGGTAATTTCATCACCATGGACTCTGTTCAAGGGATTGGAGGAGCACACCTTGGTGCGCTTGGATGACACCTCGAGGCATCACCTAACACTGCACAGACTTCCTTTCCCATTCCTTCCTACTGAAGTTGCCCTGCTCTGCTTCCCCAGCACCATGCACTAATCATTCTTGCTCTTCCATGCTCATCTCTCAGGAGGGTTCTGCTCTGGAGTCAGCTGACCATCTACTGAGTTCCCTGAAAGCTTTGGTCGAAGAGAAACTCCTCCTCTCAGTGCAGATGTCAGGTGTTGTGTGCCAGCAATGGGAAAACTAATGCAGAGGAATAACAGGAGAAAGGAGGCTATAGTTTGCCTGCACATAATCATGTGGATTAGGAGCCTTTCAAACTAGGTTGGAGAACAGACATGGCAAAGTTTGAGATTCTTGGTAAATAAGCCTTACAATGTTATAAAAAAGAGCATAATGGGCTCCTTTAGTAAAAGCTCAGATTGGAAGCTCATAGTAATATTCATAATAGAGATCCGCCAAGCAAGTTTCAGATAGAGACAAGTATTCCACTGGTAACTGATGTTAGACCATGCCAGGAAAGGTTTCTATCTTGCAAATGGGGCAGATCATTGCAAGGAGTCAGACTGAGGCTGGTAGACTATTTGATCTAGGAAATTTTATGGAAACAAAATTCCCCGTTTTGTCTTGGGTACTCCGTCCTGTTTTAGCCATATTCATAGTGATAATATGGAGGCAAGGAGCAGAACTAAAATGTGTGAAAAACATATATTTTCTCATGGAATAAGGTACTTCTAAATTTGGGAACAGAAGAAATGGTCTGTGTCTTTAAAACAAACGTGCTTTATACAATGACAAGAAGAAAATGCCTTAAGGAGATGGCAGAAATCAGAAGACTGCATCTGTCAGAGGCTCATTGTACAAATGCATTAGGCTTTCATTTGTAAGAAAAGTGCCCTGAGATTTCTTCTCAAGAAGAGTCTTCCAGTGATTGAGAAACCCAGGGACTCATTTCACTCTGCTAAGTCACATAGATGTCAGAGGCTTCTGCAGGAGACCTGGGTGCTGCTACCATTGAGAGCATGCCTCAGTTTTTCACCTGATGATTTTTTTTTTTTTTTAACCTGGGATTGAACTCAGGCCCTTGTGCTTGCCAAGGAAGCGCTTATTCCACTGAGCCATCTCCCTGGCCCCATGATGATGGTTTTGCCTCTGAAAGAAATTCAAGAGTTGCAGGGTCAGGGAGGTTCCCACATTTCAGGAAAGGAAATTGGAGGCAAAGCAAGGATGCCATGTATGAAGCTGTATGAATGAAGCCCAAAGTGCTGTGGAGACCTGAGGAGCTCTGCAAATCCAGGAAAGCAGCATGTCTGCCAAGCAAAGCTACAGGCTGTGAGAGGAGCAAGCCCAGGAGAAAGACCGTGCGGATGCAAATAGCAAGGCCTTAATGGAGGAGCTATGAAAGCCCTGTGAAACTCAGATCTCACTGTTATGCACTCCAGGCACCATATACAGGGCTGAACATTTGCCTACAGAGTTCTGTTCTTGTTTTGATCAAATTATTTTCTGAACCCCATTCCTCACTTTTGGAATAAATATATTTGCTGTTTGCTAGTGCACCTCAGAAAAATAATTTTTTTTTTTACAGTGGTTCACAGCTAAGAATTTTCCTTGAAAATCCCTGAAGAGATTTCAATATGGACTTCTGAAAAATCATGGAATTGTTGAAATAGATGGGAAGAAATTGTTGCATTTTCCACTGTATATAAGACAGTGGAAGGATGCTAGGCAGAATCGTAACTTTGTACTCACTTAAGGTTTAGTTGTTGCTTGCACAGAAGTCAGTTTCAAGTTGAAAAAAATTGAGCATAATTTATAAGCTTGAGTCTATCAACTTGTATGGCCTGGAAGCCACTTGTATTGGTGGAAGCACTTCTGGGTGTGTCTCGGTGGGTCATAGGGAACAGCAGTTCCTATAATGGATGGCTCCAATACTGCTTTCTCCATACACTCTTTGGGCACCATGATCTAAACACCTTGCCCCATTATGCTCGATGAACATGCTGCCTTAGCTGACTATGAGTTGGATTCCCTAACAATATAAGTCAAATTAATCCCATCCTCCTTTAAATTGTGTGCATCAAGTATTGTGTTCCAGTAATAGGAAGTCTGATTTATAAAATAAAGAGGGTCTAGAAAATGCCAAAATGGCAGAAAGTACATCAAGTGAAAACTTTTGACACATTTTCCCCAACATAGAGAATGACACATATATCTTGGAGGAACAAATGTACCAGTCTGATTGATTTATTTTTTTAATTTATGTTATTTTTTGGCAGAAATGGGGATTGAACTCAGGCCTTTGTACTTGCCAGGTAAGCACTTTTTAGTAAGCCTTCTCTATGGCCCCAACCAGTCTGATTTAAATGAAACATGCTATTCACAATATCTTTTTTTTTTTTTTTTTAGGACATGGTGTATGGGGGTCTCACTATGTAGATCAGACTCATAGAGAGCCACCTGTGTTCAGCCTCCCAAGAGCTGGGATTACAGATTTGTGTGCCACCACACCCAGTCTCAGTCACTGTCTCAGCGTGCCCCAGGGTCAGGGCTGGCGTGACATGTCCAGGAATGAGCCCCAGCAGCTGTATCTATCTAAACAGGTGCTTTAATCTGCCTAGCTTTTTGGCTAACCCTGTCACAATATCTTATAAACAAACTCTCCAAGGTAAAAGGTATAGAAGATTCTCAAGAGATAAGGAGAGAGAAATACCACAAAAGGATTATCTTAATTCAGCTATGAAGAATTCTTCCAATAGAAAGCTGACACCCATGACACAATGACATGACTTTTCCTCATTAATAAAAGGAGGAAAAATCTATGCCAATTAAAGGTAGTATTTCTGGCAAAGCTACATGTTAGAAGTGAAGGACAAATACTTTCCCAGTTTAACAAAATTTGAGGGAATATAATTCTTCTTGACAACAAACGTTGTGAGGAGTTATTTTAGATAAAGTATAAAAGGTGTTAATAAGTAAAAAGAAAGTATAGGAATGTATAAAAATCAGTGGTAAGCACTATTAAACAGACAAATTCAAATGCTGTAATATTACAAATGTGGTGTGAAGACTATTTCATGTAATTAATATGAAGACTAAACAATCAAAGAATAAAAGATAAAAATAGTACCTGAACTGCTAAATCAAGAGATAGGCAATATAAAACAAAAAATGGTGTACTTTAAAATAATCAAAACATAGGAAGGTATGGAACTCAAGGGTGGAAATTTCATTAATATGTTTTATTATCTTCATATTTTATGATCATGTTATATTCTTTCCATTCAAAACAGATTATCATGATTAAATTTTCGAAGGTTTATGGTAGGCACAAGGAAAAAATCAGTAACCAACAAAGGAAAAAAATAATATAGAAGGAAGCAGGACACAGTGCAATAGTTAATCATTTGTGGATAGAAAAATTGAAAGAAAAGAACTGAAAACAAACAAGTTGCAACTGGTTGTAGTGTGATAACAGTATGTTTACATTTTAAGTAAATGGAATAATTCCTCCAACTGATATATAAATTGAGGGAGTGGATAAAAAGAAAAATCCAACTGTACAATGCTTGCAAGAAACTCACTTGATATCCAAGCATGTATAGTGAAGAAAGATGAAAGCACAGAAGGTATGATAGTAACACATGTAGCACAGTTCATGACAAATAGAATTATGCAAATAGAATTCAAAGGAAAGCTGGATTGTCCATCCTTATATGAAATAAAACAGAACCAAAAGCAATAAAAATAAATAAGTAATTTTCTTATATTGTAATTGCTATGCCTCATATTTGGTGTCCCCACAAAAGGCCAGGCCCTGATAGATGGTGTTTTGGGATTGACCAGATCAAGAACACATGATACTGGATCAGTCCACTGATGGGTTTAACAGTTCAGCGTGTGGATAGTGGATTCATTGAAGAGGCAAGATTTTTCCCCAGGTGTGTGTGCCATTAATTGATAGGATTTTAGCCTCAACAAAATCAAAATGGAAAGAAGAAAGAAGCCAGGCTGCTTCTCACCTGCCATGCCAGGGGCTATTTCTCCTTGCATGACCTTCTGCCATGAAGTCTTGCCTTAGAGCAGCCAAAAACAACGGAAATTTATATGATCTGTGAGCTGAAATGAAACTTTTCTCCTTTAAATTGTGGGTGTGGGGCATGAACAAAGAGGTCAATACAAAAAAAAAATAAAGAAATAGATGAATCAATATTAACAGACCTTAAAAGATACACAGAATCAGATACCGTATTAGTAGCTATCTGAATGCTCACTTGCGAGAATATACAGATCATCCAGAAAAATAAAAAAGCAAGGAAGCAACTGAGTTATTTTGCACCCTACATCAATTGGGTCTAATTGATATCTATAAAACTTTCAATCCATCAACCATAGAGTGTTCATTCTCCCACAGAATTGGTGAAACATATGACAGGTGCTATTCAATAAGTATTTCATGTAATAAACTTGGTCACCAGTCTATGGGGCTTCTGAGAACTGGTGAGATATTTAAGTACTGGGATAGAGTGGCAGGAAGTTAGGTCACTAGGGGCATGGACTTGTTAACCCTGAGGCCAAGCCCCTTTCTTCCACCCACTGGCATTCCAGCTACTGTGCCATGCGGTTTCCCTTGTCATGAACATGTGTTGCTATCATACAAGTAGTTACTGAGGCATCAACTATGGGCTAAAACCTAAAAAATCATGAGCCAAAATATGGTATCTCTCTTATTATTTATTTGTAAGTCACAGTGATGGAAAGCTGTCAAACAAACAGATAGATTTTAGTACCTACCTTTTAAAACATGTAGTTTTTATTTATTTATTTATTTATTTATTTATTTATTTATTTATTTATTTTTGCATTACAAGAGATTGAACTCAGGACCCTGTGCTAGTCAGGCAAACACTTATTCTACAGAGCTATCTCCTTATCCCAAACTTGTGAATATATATATATATATATATATATATATATATATATATATATATATATTTTTTTTTTTTTTTTTTTTACATCTGGCCAAACAGGTGGAGGTGAGGATCCAATCATGGTATCCTGTGCCTGACTGCATTTGCATGAGTAGGTGCTTAAACAACTGATCTAATGGGCCAAAAACATGCAATTTTTAATTTGAAATAATGTCAAGCATCTTCTCTGACCAGAATGCAAGTAAATGAATGGAAAAAGAAATGAACAGCAACAAACTTCAGAAATCATTCAGATGCATAAAATTTAAGTGCCTTACTTTTGAATATGCTTCCTAATGGAGCAGGAAAGAAATTAAAAAAATAGCAAAACAAAAAATCTTGAAACAAATTAAAATGGAGACATAACAGACAGAATGACATGGAACCCAGGAGTGGAAGAGTTGAAAAGAATGATAACACATATTAACCAATACATATTACAAAGTAAAATAACATGAGCAACTTACTGCCCTGCTTCAAGAAATATAGGATAAAGAATACTTACAGATGAAATACAGACCAAAAAATGCTTAGGAGCTACCACATGAAGTGTTCCTACTGGAAAAGATAAATGAAATTAAACTCTTATCTAAGTTTAGTAAAGAGGAAGAGATGATGTAAAATCAAAGATGAAAAAGGCAATCTTGTAGAAAAACAAAAATCCCTAAAAGACACATTATGAAATCCTCTTTGTTACTAAATGTGATAACCTAACAGTGATGGAAAAAATTTTATTTTTTATTTTTGGCAGAACTGGGGACTGAAATCAGACCCTGGCACTTGCCAGGGAAGTGCTTATTCTACTGCGCTATCTCCCCAGTACAATGGCAAAAATTTTAGAGATGAGTACTTAAAATGCAACCAGAAGCCCAATTTTGGATTGCAGAGTACTAATACAGCAATTAAACATGAATACTGAGGCTTTATTTTAGAAATAAATAACTCATACCTTAACATCCTTATCTAAAGAAAAATCAATAACATGCATGCCCTGGGTATGCCACCACTGGATCAAACAGTATCTTGCACATGTACCTCTGGCTGAGCTTAAGCACAAATTGGAGAGACATTAGCTGGTCAGGAACAATAACAAACTTAGAGTAAAACTTTTCGCATCAAGTTCAGAACCAAAGAACAACACTTCTGAATTCTACCAAGCACTTTAAAAACAATGAATGATTGTCAATTACTGCAGAAAATGGAAGATAGGATAATTTCAGTCTCATTTGATAAGGCTGGCATTATCCTGTTGGTTGGTAAAAGAAACAGCACATTTCTAAAAGAATAGAACAATACATTAGCATCCTTAATGAACATAGGCACAAATGTCTGCAGCAAAATAAATTGTGATTCTAATATTATTTTTTAAAATATTATTCATCACTAGTGAAATTTGTCTGAGTGATGCAAGGATAGTCCAATCTGTACAAATCAATAAATGTGATAACTATGTCAACATAATGAATAAACACATAAGTAATATAGTCACGTGTTCATCCTAATTACAGAAAAGGTGTTTGATAAAATTCAATATCCTTCATGATAAAAAGCTGAGTAAATTAGATATAGAGGAATCATACCTCAACAATCTATGGCCTGTATATAATTAAGGAACAAATACCATCATATCAAATAAGGAAAACCTGAAATCTTTCTCTTTAAAAATAAAGAACAAGACAAAAATTGTTATTTACTTTTATTTAGCATATTTCTAGAAGCCCCAGAAGGAGCTATCAGATACTAGAAAAGAATAAGAGTTTTAGAAATTAGAAAAAAAGTTGAACTGTGAAAATCGACATAATTTCATCCATAGAAACACCCAAAATTTCCTCCAAAATATTAGAACCGGTAAATTAAGCAAAGATGTAAGATACAAATTTAATATGCAAAATTTGCTGGAGTTTCAATAGATCAGTGAACTATTAAGAAATCAGGAGAGGAACTTTATAATACAAACAAAGCATAAGTAAAATAACTAAAAATAACTCTAACCAAAAATGTCTAAATGTAAAGAAAACTATAAAATATTGATGAAATAAACTGAAGAAGATATCAAAATGTGTAGTACAGAAATACATGTCAAGGTCATGGATTAGAAGTATTAATATTAGTAAAACTTTCACATATACTAAAGTTATCTACAGATTCCATGTAATACACATCATAAAAAAGATGCATTCTTCATAGGAATAAAAAAATATGTATATATAGCCACAAAATAATCCTTATTGGTCAAGACTACCTTAAAGAAAATGATAAAAACAACAAACAAAGCATGGAACATAACCCCAACTGATGTCAAAATATGACAAAAGCATTCTTTCTCAAAATAGTACAGCATTGTGCATTGTATGCAACAAATAGACCCAGAGAACAGAATACAGGGCCTGGAAGCAAACACACACATCCACAGCCAACTGCTTTATGGAAAGTGGCTTCAAACATGCACTGGGTAAAAGCGAGCTTTTACAATCTATGGCCTGTATATAATTAAAGAACAAATACCATCATATCAAATAAGGAAAACCTGAAATCTTTCTCTTTAAAATAAAGAACAAGACAAAAGTTGTTATTGATTTTTATTTAGCATATTTCTGGAAGCCCCAGAAAGAGCAATCAGATACTAGAACAGAATAAGAGTTTTAGAAATTAGAAAAAAATGTTGAACTGTGAAAATTGACATAATTTCATCCATAGAAACACCCGAAGTTAGAAACAAGTGCTAGAGAATTCAATATTCACATTTAGAAGAATAAAAGTAGAATAGGCCTTGAAGAGGCTAGAAAAACAGATCCTAAATGGATTATAAGTTTATATCCCAGAGTCAAATATGAAACCACTGAAGAGAAACCACTGAAAGGTTTCAGGACTTCAAAATGGGCAGGGCATTTTTTTTTTTTTTTTTTTTTTTTTTTTTTTTTGTCTTTTTGAGACAGGGTCTCACTATGTAGTTCAGGCTGTCCTTAAGCTCACTTTGTAGCTCAGGCTGGTCTCAAACTCACAACAATCCTCCTGCCTCAGCGTCCCGAGTGCTGGGATTACAGGCATGTGCCACTACGCCCGGCCATTTTTTAAATAAGCTCCCGGAAGCACAAGAAACAGAAGCATAAAACACGTCAATGAAACTGCAGCACCTTAAAAAAATGTTTTGCACAACAAGCAAAACAATCAAAGAGTGAGAAGTCAACTTACAAAATGGGGGAATGTATTTGCAAGTTATACCTGTGTACATAAGATAATAACCAGAATATTAAAAAACAATCAAAACACTAAAGAACATACCCATTCACATATCATACAAAACCCACAGATTAAAAATTGGCAGTGCATCTGAACTGATATTTCTCAAATGAAGATGCACAAATGTCCAGCACATGAATGAAGAAATGCTAAACATCAATGAGCACCGGAGCAACGAAAATCAGAATCACCTTATACCTGTTAAAATAAGTGTTGAGGAAGATGGAGTATACTGAGGGCATGAAGATGGGCAAACAAAGAAACACTTGTACATTATTTTTTTTTGTATTTCCTGCAGGGTCTTACTATGCAGCTTGGAATCACAGTGATCCTCTTGTTTTCAGCATCTTCCACTCTGGGATTATAGGCGTGCGCCAGCACACTGGACTCTACATTTGTGATGGGAATATAAATTAGTTAGTTCATTAGAGCAAACAAAATAAAACGTAGTTTGAAAAACAAAAATAGAGCCACAGTATGACCCATCAGCCCCATTCGTGTGTAGATATCAAAAGAAAAAAAAAGAAAGAAAGAAAGAAAAAAGAAAGAAAGAAAGAAAAACAATACATACATATTCTGTTATCTAATGTAATACCATTGAAGAAAGCCAAGAAGTGGACACAATGTAAATCTCCATTAGCTGATAAATCAATAGAAGTATGTGGTGCTTGTGTTTACTACAATATACTACTCGGTCATTAAAAACTAGGAAACCCCTTTATTTGTGGAAATATACATAAACCTAGAGATCACTAGCTGAAGGAACCAGGCAAAGAACATCAAGTATGGTATGATTTCACCTATTGGTTTATTAAAGATATTGATCACATTTTGACAACAAAATCTTGCTTCTCATAGGCTCCGAGAGTGTTGAGGAAGGAGGAGAGGAAAAAAGTTGAGAGTGGGTGCTTCTGATCCTGCTGTGCTGTGTACACATAGTGGCTGTGCTACTCTGTGCCTAGATGTCTCCCCACAGCTTCAAGCAGGGATGGGGTGGGCTTCTGCAGTTTTGATTGATTCATGGTCCAATGCTGGGATTCTGGGTGTGAGTAGGCAGCAGCCAAAACAACGGTGGGAAAGGGGCTCTCTTGCTGTTGCTCCTACTTTTTTACTCTTCTTGTTCTTACTCTTTTCTGCTATGAGCTGCTGTCCTCTGCCCTGTGCCTCCCTGCCTGGGAGCCAGCCTAGTATGGACTAAAACCTCCACAAACTGTGAGCTAAATAAACCTTTCCTTCTTTAAATTTGGGCATTGGGGCATTTTGCAATGAAACAAAAGTAATCAAGACAGGCTAGTTTAGAAACCATAATAATAGGAGGTAATCATGCTTTGATAGTTACAAAGCTCTATCTACCAAGTCTATGCAAAGGCACTAAAAGGTTTACAGTTCTTATGATATCTGAGATGAACTGATATACAAAGATCTTACATCTTTTGAAAATTTTGAAAATTTGCTTATCACTATTCGTTTAATGAAATAAGATTTTAAGTTTTTTTTTTTTTTTTTTTTTTTTTCATTTTGTGTATTTGGTACAGGATCTCACTACTGAGTTTGGACTCATGGTGATCCTCTTGTTTTCAGCCTCCCTGTAGCTGGGATTATAGGCTTGCGCTACCATGCCAGGACTTGGTTGCTGGCTCAGGCTCCCTGAGGTGGGGCTGATGTCTCATGTGGTGCCCAGGTTCCATCCCTGGTTCCTGTGCTTGCCCAGCAGGCCCTTAGTCCACTGAGCTATCTTGCCAGCCTTTTGTGTTTTATTTAAATCTACCACTTTTTTTTAACAATTCAGACAAAAGTTGATTTTGTAGTACTGGAATGGTGAAACATTCTAAAAGTTATTTTGCTAAATAAACTTACTCAAAAACTTCTACTCCTGACAGTATGTATAGAACCTGAGTAAGAACTTTCACAAATGTTCATTCCTTATACCTCCTTTTCTTTTTAAGCTTTTGTTTGAGACAGCATCTTGATACATAGTTTGTGGTGGTCTTGAACTCAGTATGTAGTTGAACTGGCAGTGATCCTCCTGCCTCAGCTTCCTAAGTACTGGGATTATCAGGATGTGCCACCAGCCCCAGATATATGTTTTATATAAATTTTAAACTAAGAAACTTCTGGGAGGCCAGGCCAAATAGTTCAGCAGATTAAAGCACTTTCAAGCAGACTTAGGGGCTAGGAGTTTGATTCCGGGCCTGCAGTGCTGGCCCTTCCCTGGGGCACACTGAGAAGGCAATTGAGACTGGGCATGGTGGTGCACACCTGTAAACTCATTTCTAACAGGCTGCACACAGGCAGATCAGTATGAGTCTGATCTAGTTGTGAGATTCTGAACACCCTGTAGATCCTTTCCTAAACTACAAGAAAGAAAAAAATGAAACAAAAAAAAAAAAAAAAAAAA
>PVKA01045839.1:0-15305 GCA_004027165.1 Ctenomys sociabilis | reverse complement strand
ATCTATGTATCTATCTATCCATCTCTCTATCACTCTCTCTATCTATATCTCTCTATGTCTCTATCTTTCTATCTCTCTCTCTCTATGTATCTATCTCTGTATCTATCCATCCACCCATCCCTCTATCATCTCTCTCTCTCCCTATCATCTATCTATCTATCTCTATCTATCTATCTATCTATCTATCTATCTATCTATCTATCTTTCAGTTCTACATATTGAAACTTCTTCACAGTCATGTGATGGTTTGCTCAAGTCTCGGAAATGCAGCAGATTCAAAACTTGGCTTTCCTGGTCCCTTCTAGATTCTTTGCCTTCATTATAAATTTAACCAACATGAAGGACATGAACAGTAGGGAAAAAAAATCAGTGCATTTATCAGGCCCTTTGCAAACCCTGCAAGGCAAGGTGCAAAGCCAAAGCAGCACCAGCTGTAGAAAGTTAATGTCACAGGTCAGAAAACAAAATTACCGTTGGCTCTCTCACTCCCCTGAACAACTAATTCTCTTATTTTATTTTATTTTTTCAGAATTTATTTCTTTCATTTGTTTCCCAAGTACTGGGAATTGAGCTCTGGACCTTTACACAGACTTATTTATGTGTGTATTTATTTATACATTCTGAGACAGATTCTTCCCAGTATTTTAGTTTCTTGGGTTCAGCTTAAATTTACAACACTACGGCCTCAGCCTCCCTAAGCACCAGGATCCCAGGCACACGCCACGGTGCCCAGGTGACCTCTTAATTCTGTAACATTTTCCTAACCAGTAATTTTTTTCTAATCCAGCCCCTTCCAAGTTCTCCTTGAGCTCAGAACTGTTTGAATTCCAACAAAACTCATGCTAAAATCTTAAGAACATCCAAACATTTGAGAAGAGTCTTCCCCCATCTTGGTAAAGCCCATGTCTACCCACCTGGTAGAGATTTCTGAAACGTCACTGGTAAATTAAGTGATTCATGACTTGCCCTTGTCCTGTGGGTGTAAGAGCTCACACGGGCTGGGGGATGTACCTCATTTAGGCTGCTGTGTTGTAGTTTATCACGCCATAAATAATATTCATATCCACTCCAGAATTAACTACATTCTTGTCTTCTTCAAAGAAGATGCCCAGGGCCAGCCAAATAGCTCAGTGGATTAAAGCACCTGCAAGCAGTCACAGGGGCTGGGGGTTCAATCCCTGGGCCTGCCGTGCCAGCCCCACCCCTGGGGCACCCTGAGCCGGGATTGAGACTGGGTGTGGTGGTGTGCACCTGTAATCCCAGCTCTTGGGAAGCTGCAAACAGGAAAATCACTAAGAATCGGATCTAGTAGTGAGACCTGGAACACCCCGTACACTTCCTTAAAGTATAGAAAAAAAAGAGTCACTATATATATATATATATATATATATATATATATATATATATAGCTGCTGCTTTGCTTTATTTTAGGAACGGTTTTCATCATGTAGCTCTGGCTGTCCTTAAACTCACCACGTAGCCCCGGCCCCTCGTGTGCAGGGCTCACGGTTTTGCTTCTCCACCGCTCCTGGCTTAGAAAAGTTAGGTAAACACGGATTGGCCTGTCCAGTTTTATCACAGAGGTTCCAAAATTTCAATTACTCACTGATTTTCTAAAATTTCTATAACAGTAGTGTGTTAAGGTTAAATGCAGATCCATGAATTCTTTCAAAAACAGTCTTTGAAGGAGCTCAAGGTGAGTTTAAATGAATGTTAAGGATTGTAGATAAAGAGGGAAATTTAACAAATTCTTTCAATGCACAATTGAGAAAAATAATACATTTTAAAGTTGACAATGAATGTACAAATTAAAAAAATATACAACTCGGAAAATTTCTTTGAGAAAAAAAACACACTATTTTATTTTTATTTTATTTTTTTATTTTTGGTGGAACTGGGGATTGAACTCAGGCCCGTGTGCTTGCCAGGGAAGTGCTTATTCCACTGCACCATCTCCCCAGCTCCCACCTCTTATTTTTAATTTAAAAAAAGCAATCTAAAATTCAGAAAAATGTACCAGGCGTGGTGGTGCACACCTGTAATCCCAGCACTTGGAATAGTGCATCATGAGGGTCCCTTCGAATCTGAAGCCACTCTGGATTGCAAAACGAACATCAAGGCCAGCCTGAACTGCATAGGGAGACCTTGTCTCAAAAAGAATAACAGCATAAAAAGATATAAAGTAGAATTCAGATGCAGAAAATCAGATAGATAGATAGATAGATAGATAGATAGATAGATAGATAGATAGATAGATAACAGATAGATAATAGAAAGGTAAATAGATAGAAAAGATAGACACAAATAGAAGATAAGAGGTGGATTGGAGATATTACAAGACATATAATCTGTATTAGCTGACATGGGTGGAGGGACCTACCATTTTACATCTCCCTTGACTTCAGTGAAATTATTCATTATATACAGGAAAAGATACCTAGCTACCAGTATTTAAGGAACTCAATATCGATCTGTAAATGTAAAGAAACCGTTTCACCTTTCCTAGCAGGACTAGCTAACTTTCTGATCATGCAAACTTAACATATGACAACCGCATCCTAAAGGATAAGGTATAATCTGGCTTATAGTGTCAGGGGATTAAGTGCAAGGTAGCTGGAAGGATGTGGTGCTGGGACATTATTTTCTTGTCACTGAAAGGAAAGAGTAAGGGAAGATGCAGGTTTATACCCCAGTGACTGGACCTGAATTCAACTGATACTCATGAGAATTTCGAGGGTAATTTTGCATGTGAATGATTACTATGTTCATATATATTTGTGCATTCTATGCTTTTCATAGCACGTAAGTACAAACAAAATTTAAGGGCTCTAAAATTCCTCACACCTAAAAATATTTTTATTAATTTATGGCCTTCTGTATGTTGCCATCATTACATGGAGAATAAATTATAGTTAATCAGTGTGTTCATTTAGTAATGATTTTTAAAATCTACTACTCTCCATGTTAAATTCATTTTTCATGATTTCTGCTTTTAATTTCTTCCTGGAATTTCATGGTCTACTCAAGTCAAGTTGAAAGTTGCGAGAATTAATCCGAAATGCTAGAATTCTCAGCTGGAAGTTGGGGATGCATTGAAGAAGAGGGGAAAAAACAAACATCAATAAATCCTGAAACTAGAACAAAATTCAAAGAGCAGAACAGTTCTCAGGGTTTATTCCATAAATCTTTAGGCTTTACATAAAGCTGTTCCACAAAGTAACGCATGAGGTGTGAGAAAAATCACAGGGAATATTTAAATAGGAAAATTGGGGTTGGGCCAGATAGCTCAGCAGATTAAAGCTCCTGTTTAGGCAGAATCAGGGACCAGGGTCAATCCCTGGCTGCTGTGCTGGCCGCACCCCTGGGGCACGCTGAGCCGGAGATTGAGACTGGGATTACAGACGCACCTATAATCCCAGTGCTTGGGAGGCTGAAAACAGGACGATCACTATGAGTACAATTTATGTAGTGAGACCCTTCTGACCCTGTGCACCCTGTCCTAAGTACATTAAAACTAATAAAATAAAATAGAGAAAATCACAGTGACTAATTGGCATTAATCTCTCTGGTAATCCTCCTCCTGCACGTTGCTTCTGACTTTAATAGCTTTGTCCTAAGAGAGAACTAAGCTGAGTTGAAGGTAGGTGAATATCTAATTCAAAATGCTTGGATGATTTCTAGTGAAATGCATTACTTCAGGGTAGCGTCACACGTCAGAAAATATATTAAAAATGACGCACACAGGTGCTTCTAAATTTTTTGTGCAAAATAACGGGCATTGTGATGAACTAGAGTTTATTTTAGTGATGCACAATATTTTAAAGTATCACTCAGTTTCGTAACTAAAAACAATTATCTCACTAGATATTGCACAAATAAATAGTAAAGTGGTGTGAAAAGTCCTTATGAATTTGAATACCCCAAATTCTCAGGAAACTAGAAGTGCAAGAAAGGTGTTTCAGGAACAAGAAAAAGGAATAATAAAAGCAGTAGAAATACACAATTATTTGACTTTTATTTTGGTGGGGGGGGGGACTGGGTCTCACTATGCAGTTTGGGCTGGCCTTGTGCTCAATTTTGTGGTCCCCTGCTTGATGTCGAACTCGTAGAGATCCTGCTGCTTCAACTTCCCAAATCCTGGGATTACAGGCGTAATCCACTATGTGCAGTTCATTATCTGACTTTTAAAAACAGAGTAATTTACTGGTCTCCCTCATAAATATATTTCATCCATGTAGACTTAAACAGAAATAGTAACTTTTGCTTTGTTTGTTTACTTAACGGATGCAGGGTCTTGCTACTCAGCTCAGACTCATAGAGATCACCCTGCTTCAGCCTCCCCAGCCCTGGGGAGTGCTCCCGAGAGAAGTTTCTGGTCCCACCACACACCTGGGATTCCGGGACAGGTGTTGTGAGCTAAGGGGCATCGAAATTGGGCTCTTGGGCTGGCCAGCAGGCACTCAGATAGCCCAGCTATCTCCCAGCGCAGAAAAAAAAAAAAAAATTATAAGTTGAAAGAGAGGAAACCTGTCATATTATATAAGTCATGTGATAACAGGCAGAAGAAAAAGCTACACACAAACATGCAGATAGTGTTTCCCATCGGTGTGAATGTTAGATACAGCATCAATTTTAAATGCCAATTTTTTTTCTTGGAACAGCTGTCATCACTAGATATCTAGCTCAGGCTGCAATTTATTCAAGCAATGCAACGAACATAGCAATACTCGACAGAAAACGCACACGGCTTCATAAATGAGGCCATCATTTGCTCTCCTAATTAAATTATTGATTCGACAATAATTGTGATTTTTGTCAGTACACAGTTTAATTATTTGATGCAGGGTCTCATATAAGATGAAAAAAAGAGAGTTGTCTAACAAAGAAAAATCTCTTTGTTACCCTTCACCCTTCTACAAATATGGACAGATGTAGGTTTCAGTTACTTATTTATTTGGTACAGGGTCTCCCTACACAGCCTTAACTCGTAGTGATCCTCCTGTCTCAGCCTCCCCAGCGCTGGGATTACAGGCGTGCACCACTACGGTCTCGGTGGCTGGCTTGGGACTCGGGGCTGGGGCAGCATGTGGTGCTGGGGATCGAACCCGGGTCCTTGTGCTTGCCGGGGGGATGCTTAGAACTGCTGATCCGCCTCCTCACCTGGGACAGATGTAGCTAGCTTTGTAGAAAAATACTTGTGGAGCCCGTCTGACGACTTCAAAGGGTCTGCCCTTTTTCTGAATGGTGAACTCAATATTTGACCAAACAGTGCTCTGTCCCTGGGGTAAGATGTTAGCTGTTCGCT
This sequence comes from Ctenomys sociabilis, assembly GCA_004027165.1. Taxonomy (NCBI): domain Eukaryota; kingdom Metazoa; phylum Chordata; class Mammalia; order Rodentia; family Ctenomyidae; genus Ctenomys; species Ctenomys sociabilis. Next base: position 10,000 of record PVKA01045839.1, on the reverse strand, counting down.
CTCTCATAGAGTACTAGTTTATATTTTGTTTTTAATTTCATTTATTGATTTTTTAAAATTTTTATTTATTTATTTTTCTTTTGGCAGAACCGGGGATTGAATTCAGACCCTTCTACTGAGCTATCTTCCTGCAGCACACAGCAATTTTATTTATTGCATGGAGTTGGTACAGGCGCGTATCAAATCTGACTTCTTTTTCTCCTCCGTACTTTTTTATTTGAAAGTATCCTTAACAAACTAAGAGATGAAATAGAAAAGTGAAGTTAAAATAAATAGCAGAAATTCCATCACAGGGCGTACAAGGATAGCTCACTTGTCTAAGACGTGGCCTAATAAGCACAAGGACCCAGGTTCGAGACAGTGCCAGTCCCAGAACACTGGGTGTGCCGGACTGGGCACTGAGTCAGGCGAGGTGTTGCATGTCTATAATGCCAGCACTGGGGAGGCTGAGACAGGAAGATCTCTACAAGTCCAAACTGCATAACAAGACCCTGTACTCATTAATTAATTAATTAATTGAATACCAATAAAGCAAAAAAAAGAAATTCCTTCACATTAAAATTAAAAATACTCCCCAAGGAAAGTGAGTAAGTAATTAAGAAAATTTCCAATGGCATCTAAAGAGAAAAGTAGCAGTCCCTCTCCTAACACCACCAGATTGAGCACCAAATGGCTTCTCTGATAGGAGAAAATCCAAATATAAAGAACAAACTAGGGGCCGGAGAGATAGCTCAGCGGACTAAGCGACTGCTAAGGCATGCTCAGGGACCAGGGTTCGATTCCCGGCAGCACACAAGTTGGGGAGTGGCGAGCATAGCTGTACTCTCTGTGCTGGGGGGCTGGGGAGCTGGCTCAGAAGAATAAGCGTTTGCCTGGCAAGCGCAAGGTCCTGAGTTCAATCCCTGCTACCACCAACGAGACACAACAAAGCTGCAACCAGAGCAGGGAGCCTGAGGCAGACTGACTAGAATCCGAGCTGCATAGTGCGATCTTGAAGCAAATACATAAAATAAATGAGTAAACAAATAAATAAATAAATAAACAAGGATAAAAACAAAATAAAAGAGGCAATAAAAAATAAAGTTCTTTTCACCAGAAGGAAGGAAATCTAGAGACAGAGGGATGAGAGGAACAGCGAAAGGTGAAAATAAAAGAACAGATGGTTTTAAGAATGGAAGGTTTTTATATTACTCATTAAAAAAAAAAAAAAAAACAATAAAATGCATAGCCATGACAGGTCACTTCTCATTTAGGTCTCCTCTTTAACTAAAATCCCCACGTCTTTGGGTGTTTTATTTATTTTTCAAGAGAATAAAAAACAGTAAAAAAAAAAAAAAAAAAAAAAAAGAAGACCCATAGGACAGCTTGAATAACTGTACTGCTGATTTCTACTGGCGCATTTAATGTTTAATTTTTAAAATTCTTTTGGCCAACTTTTCATCTGAACAACTAATTTGAACACAATGATATGCAATGTAACAGCTGCGGGTGAATTCTTATTTTGGTTAGTGAAATTCTGTCTCATTTCTATTTTTTTTTTTTTTACAGTTAAAAAAAAAAGATGTTTCATTTTTTAAATTTTTTTTAATTGCCAAACTCTGTTTTTATTTTTTTACTTTTTATTTTTAATTTATTTTTTATTTTATTGAAGTACAATTATCAATCAGACTGTTTTAAGACACTTTGATCCTTTCTTTATTCTCTTTAAATAAAAAAAATGAAGAAGAAAAAAATGTAACACCATAGTCTGCTTAGAGTCAAGTAAAGGTTAAAGGTACAGTTCGTCTCAGAGCAAAAGAAACTAGAGTGTTTAAATTAAGCATTTCATTACAGCTAAAAGGTGCATGACCACACATTTCCCCCAAATCCTCCTCTGATTGTGCAGAAGTGCACCCCACCACCCTTGCCACTTTCTGCAGCAGCTCTGGAGTCTTCTTTCTTGAGGGTATTCGGCTGCACTGTCCTGGCTCCCTCAAAGTCCTGCAAAGACTAAGAAATTTGACCTTTTGTGGTCATTTTGACCTTGGGAAAGAATTAGGAACTCACACAATGCCACACCCAGAACTAATGTACCTACTTTTTTAACGGAAAGAATGACTGAGATGGTAGGATGCAGACCTGAAGCTTTTGAACTGAAGGGATTATTGTGAAGGAATTCACAGCAATTTGTCTTTTAGCATAATACTTTTTTTTAAAAGTTTTTTTTGGGGGGAAGTTATTTACTTATTTATTTTGGTATTTTAGGGAGGGGTCTACAGGATGTTCAGGGTCTCACTACTGGATGGAACTCACAGTGGCCCTCCTGTTTAATCCAGAGCTGGGATTACAGGCACGCACCACCACACCCAGTCTCAACTGCCAGCTTAACAGCAGGTCTGGGGACTGAATCCCCCCTGGCCACTATGCCTGCTTGTAGGCAGTTTAATCCACTGAGCTATTTGTCCAGCCCCTATAGTACTTTCTAAAAATGTAAGCTTTCACTATATAGTTAGAACCCACCTCGTACTTTTGTTGCTTCAGCACATAATCTAGGAGTTTTGCAAGCTACTTTTTTATGCTGCAGAGTCAATCACTGATCGCTCGTAATCATCCCTCATATATCCATGTATCAATATGTAAACATCACTAAAATATGCATGATGTGTGTATAAACATATCTCTATACACTTATTAAAAACCAACATGCAAGAATAACTTATGAATGTATTTTCAAATGTACATTCGTGGCATGTTATTTTATAATGTATGTTGCAAGTGTTACATTTATGCAATTTTTAAAGTATGACTATATTATAAAATATACATACAGAAGTCACTTATTTTTTATTTTTATTTATTTTTTTAGAAATCACTCTTTTTTTTCCAACTTTGTAGGACGTATATGTACATTTCTTTGGGAATAGAAACATATTATTTTAGTTTTCTTTAAAAACATAAAGTTCGTTTGTCTTCCTGCAAACTCTAGTTTCCTAATGTTTCACTGGGCTCTAAGCCAACACAGCTTGTAACCATCTAAAAATTTCAAACTGAATCCACACTTTCTGTCTACTAACATAATTTTTATTTATTTATTTATTTTTTGCTTTCTTTCTGAAAAGTACTGCTGAATAGCCCATCAAAATGAGATTTCACCTTTGTGTTGAAAATAGCAGATATGCTTCTCTAAGTGTGTACACTTGTTGTCTTTTGGAGTAATTTCCCAATTGTAGGAGAGAAAACAAATAAATGTTTTTTTTTTTTTTTTTTTTTTTTTTTTTTTTTTTTAATTTTTTTTTGTATTTTCCTTAAAAATTGAATTTCCCCTTTGTGTTGAAAAAAAAAGATTTTTTTTTTTAAGTGTGTAAAATTTTTTTTTTTTGGGGTAATTTCCCAATTTTGGGGGGGAAAAAAAATAAATTTTTTTTTTTTTTTTTTTTTTTTTTTTTTTCTCAGCTAATAGCTTTAAAATTCCAATTGTTGTTTCTGTTTTGGCTTTGCATGTCTTTGATTACCAGCGGAGCCCAATTTAAGTACATATTTATTAATTTCGCAGGTTTAGCTTGTTAGGAGAAAGAAGTCTCATTATACCTTGATTGTATTAGGTCTTTGTTTAATTTAAAACCCGAAGACTGCCTATACAATTTTTTAAGTGAAAGATTCATTCCAAATGGAAGTCGACAAGGGCACGTATTTGCTTTCATTTTCTAATTAAGGGCTTGGTTTCTTGAAGAAAATGAAAAGCTTTGTAAAAAAAAAAAAAAAAAAAAAAAACGAGAACTGGAACCAAGCTATCTCATTTGGCTTTGTTGAATGCTGACACAAGATAGAGAGTAGAGATTTTTGAATTTCACTTACCTCTCACTTGTCAGGAAAATAACCCTTCTTACGCTTGAAAAGTTCCTGACCAGGATGCAAAGATACAAAACTTCTGACAAAGTAGTTTGCTCAGCAATATGATTGCATGGTTGGGGTGAAAGCAGAAAAAAAAAAAAAAGTTTTAAACTGTAAGAAATGAGTTTGTTTATCGTTGGTGAAAGTTCGACCTTTCAAGTGTCATGCCCGGAAACTCACCCTAGGTGGACATCGATATGCCTGGACTCTTGCACCTCCACGTTTATATTGAAAGGAAATAAAATCAGCAAAGCTTTATCTGCACGCTGATACGAATCACGGGGCTCTGTGAGGCCGCGAAAATGTGCACCCAGTCCATCAGTAGATGAATAAAGGTTGCAGATGTGGTCTGTACACATAATGGAGTACTATTCAGCCATCACAAAGGAAATTTGGGGCCAGGGAGGTAGCTCAGCAGAGCAAGCGCCCGTGTTGGCAAGCGCAGGGCCCAGGGTTCGACCCCTGGCACCACACGCTGCGCTGTCCCCACCCCCAGGTGCGCGGAGCCAGCGTGGCAATCCAGGCATGGGGCCGCTCGCCTGTAATCCCAGGGCTGGGGAGGCTGAAAACAGGAGGATCAGTACGAGTCCGAGCTCAAGGCAGTGAGACTCCCGACCAAACATAAAATGAAAATGAATAAATAAAGAAGTGAAATTTTGTCTTTGAAGCAAAATGATTGAAATCGGAAGATAATAGTTCAAGGACAGAAATAGAACTATGCACAGGAAAAACAGCAAGAGATAGAATGCGCATCTCTGTTTTGCAAGATTTTTCTTTTTCGCAGTCTGGGCTATACACGAAGGTGACATTCCTCCTGCGAGGTTGGGGCGTGTGCACAGCACCCCTTCATGATTCTCACTCCGCCTTTCCTCACCTCCTCACCACTGCGTCTCTCGGTCCCTTTCCCACTGGCAGAAGCCCAGCTCCCTGTTTGCTGTTATCTGTGTCTTACTTTACTCCTTCATCAATTATATTTCGGATTTTAAGATGCACATCTTAAATCTTTTTATTTATTTATTCCTTTGGCATGGGGTTTCGCTACACAGCTTGGACTCATAGCAATCCTCCTATTTTATTTATTTATTTAGGGAAACTGGGGCTTGAACTCGGGCCCTTGCACTTGCCAGCCAAGCACTTATTCTACTGCACTACCTCCCCGACCCCTGATCCTCCTGTTTTCAGCCTCCCCAGCACAGGGATTACAGGCATGTGCCAGTATTTCCGATTTCAGTAGCTGTCACAGCAGGCAGTGCTGGGGGTACCGGGGATCAAACCTGGGCCCTTATGCTTGCCAGGCAGAGACTTAGGCCTCAGAGCTCTCTCCCCAGCTCTAAGATGCATGACTTACACAAACAATGAAGCATGAGCTTAGGTAATACCAAAGTGCTACTTTCATAAACTCCTGTCCCTTTGGCCTGCACCTCCTTTCTTCTTGCTGTTTGTCACCTAAGGGACATGTTTCTGTTTGGGGTGTGAGTGTGTGAGTGTCTGTCTGTCTGTCTGTGTGAGTGTGTGTGTGTGTGTGTGTGTGTGTGTGTGTCTTATTCCTGGGTAACAACTAACTTCCCACTTAGTCTTGGAAAAATGGAATCATTTGGATATTCCAGCGAATTACATGGGTCAGGAATTAACAAAGGATCTTATGGGTGGGGTTGCCTATACCACAGATGTTTGGTTTTTACCAGGCATGAGAGAAACTCAGAGATTAAGAAATTGAACTAATGCGAGTTTGAACCACTTGTGTATTTCCTGATACAAGTTAGCCCCCCTGAGTCTCTCCTTTAGGCTATGGGACAGCTAAATGTTGGTGATTGCCTTCATTTCTCTCTCTCTCTCTCTCTCTCTCTCTCTCTCTCTCTCTCTCTCTCTCTCTCTCTCTCTCTCTCTCCCTCTCTCTCTGGTACAGGTTCTTGCTACACAGCTCAGACTTGCAGCAATCTTCCTGTCTCAGCCTCCCTCCCCAGCACTGGGATGACAGCTGTGCATCACCATGCCAGGTTTCTGCGGCCAGGCTGGCCACAGAACGTGGTATCAGGGAATTGAACCCAGGTCTTTATAGCAATCTAAAAGTCAGTTTCTGTTATAGTCAGGGTTTGCAGGGGAATAGATTTAACACAGGACACGTAATTTATAGGATTATTTTATGATACAGTCAAATGCAGAAGGGAGTAGGAGATCTCCCCAAGTAATCCAGAGGAGCGCCTGGTGTCCACGGCAGTGTCCCACCTGCCTCCCGCTGAAGGCTGGAGCTCGGGGCAGTGTCTCTCTCAAATCCATATCAAGGATCTGGGCTGGGAAGGCCCAAAGGTCAGGGGTGGAAGCTAGAAAGCCCACACACATGGGACAAAGGATCCTGCCACACCGAACACCACACGGACTCTGTTCCATTTGCCTGTTCCAGTTACCCCACTACAGCTGCTAACGGCGGAACACAGGGCAGAATACATTTCTCTAAGACATTTCTGACAAATGCCACCCATTCCAGCATATGTGGGTGTAGCAGGTGAAAACTAAATTTTTTTTTTTTTTTGATGCTCAGGTGATTTGACATTTCTGAGTTCCTTCATAGCAGGACCCTGAAATCACTTTATTCAGAAACAAGAAGAAGCATATGCAGGTATGAACGGATAATCCCTAAAATGATGGAATGGTGGTAAAGTTCTCATACTAGGATGTAAAGTTTTCTTCAATAACAGGACATCATCATAAAAATTGGGGGCCTTCCATTTATTCTGAAATGTTTTGCTGCTCTAGATTAAAATCTACACGGAAGAACTTCCTTTATTTGAAGTAAATGCTTAACAGGTTATTTCAAATCTTTTTTTTTTTTTTTTTTTTTTGTGCAGAAGGAGGCATTGAACTCCGACCCTTGCACTTGCCAAGGAAGCACTTATTCTACTGAGCCATCTCCCCAGCCCCTCAAATCTTTTTCTTAAAGCAAGTTATTAATCCTAATGAAATGATAACTCTGGAAAATACCATCAATGCTCTCTCCTTCTTTCTTTAAATTTTATTTTCTGTTGTTTTGGAGCCTTGAACCCAGGGCTTTGACCGTGGCAGGCAATTAATTGCTCTAGTATTGAGCGACATATCTAGACTGTTTTATTTTCATTTTGAGACAAGCCTTCAGTAAAATATCCATATTCATGCTGACTTTTAATTTGCAATTTTCCCATTGCATTCTCCTGAGTCATTCAAATTACAAGCAGGTATGATCATGTCTCTTTGGAAATGTTTTGTTTTTCTAAAAAAGGGAAGAAGTAAAAAAGAAAAAAAAAAAAAGGCAAGATGCTCATTTTAATATTATGACATTTTCTTCTTCATGCTCTTTTTTTTTTTTACGTAAGCAGGACTTGCCAAAAATAAAACCGATGCTCTTAAAATAAACCAACTGGAGCTTTTATAATACAGGCAGATATATGTAAATGATACACAACCTCTGGTTATATAACCAAGAATAAAAAATTTAGTGAGAGAAAGAAATCAGTCAAGCAACATGGGTGGGATCCCATGTTGGTTAGCATTCTGTACATTGATGAAAATTGATGTAAAATATTTGTATAATTAATTACACAAGGGCATTTCATGGGTAGGCTTGTGGGATTGGAGAAAGCAGATTGTAGAATGGTATTCTATGTAGGAATTAGAGAGTCCCGAAATCAAGGTCACACAAGCTGTTGAAGGTCAAAGAGCTGGAATCTCCTTATAGATGAACAACAGGTAACTTTCTTCCCTTGTGATGTCACACCATGAGGGTTAAGTTTCAATACATGAATCCTTGCTACACACATGCAAGTCATATTCAAACCTTATTGTCAGTGGATTTAGTATCTTGTTCAGCTTCTATGAGATTATGGTGGGTTGTGGGAATATAAACATCCATAAACCAGGTTGTGGGAATGTCAACATCCATAATCCAGGTCGTGGGAGTGTTAATACGCATAATCCAGGTGGAGGGAATGTCAATATCCATAATCCAGATCGCAGGAATGTTAATACCTGTAATCCAGGTTTTGAGAATGTCAGTATCCATAATCCAGGTTGTGGGAATGTCAAATCCATAATCCAGGTTGTGAGAATGTCAATATTAGTGTGTGTGTGTGTGTGTGTTTTCAAATTACCAAATATAAGCCATTTCCCGCCACAATATCAAAGTGTGATATTTTGCAAAAAGAACAAGCAAAAAATTTGCATTCAAAAAAGAAAATAAACTGTTTTTTTGTTTTTTGTTTTTTTAAATTGGCTATTTCTGACTATTAACCCTAAGTGGACTAGCATAGGAGAATCAGTTTGCGGGGCTGGGTGTATAGCTTGGCTGTCTAAGTGTGTGCCTGGCAAGCGAAAGGACCCAGGTTCGATCCCTGGCACCATACGCTGTACCACTCCTGTGCCAAGCTGGCCATAGAAACTGAGGATGGTGGTGCACGCCTATAATCCCAGCACTGGAGAGGCTGAGACAGGAGGATCACTATGAGTCTAAACTGCACCAAATTAATTTATCAATTAATTCATTGACCGATTGAATCAATTTGCAATGCTTAACATATTTTTTGTTTTGTTTTGTTTTTGGCAGAACCAGGGATTGAACTCAGGCCCTTGTGCTTGCCAGGTAAGCACTTATTCCACTGAACCATCTTCCTGGCCCCTAAAGCTTAGCATATTTAAGGGTATGCTTTGTAACTCTAAGTGCTAAAGAGTTACACTGTGTGGAGAAATTCAATTATGAATTGAAATGGTTCTTCCACTTGGACAGCATTAGAAGGCCCTGCATTTACGAGCACCTGTTCACCTCCCACATACTGTATGGCTCACAAGTGCCCAAGTGCAGCGTTGAAGGACCTGACCAATTTTTCTTCTTCCCTCCTCAAAAGCATACAGAATGGAAATCACACGTTCTAACCGCTTCTAGGTTACTAATTTCTGTGGCACTAAAATAATAATTCTGGACGTAAATCCCAAGCAAATTGCACTATTGTTTGTCTGAGTGCAACGTTTATTTCTTATAATGACTATTTTTAAAAATGATATTTCTTGATTCTTAGTTCAACAGACAAAATATTACATTCTTCATTTCCAACCATGAGAATTACACCCCCATGTATCTTATTATGGAATGAAAATAGACTTTTTATTTAGGTACATTTTATTAGTATGTATCTTCCATACACAATGCTGACATTGTTTGTGCAGAGGTGATAGAAAAACATAATTCACGGTTTCATTACCACAACAACTCACAACAGCTACGTCTGAAAGTAATGCATACATATACCCATCAACGCATAAATGCATAAAAATATGGTGTTTGTACACTATAGAGTTCTGCTATGGTCAGAAAGAAGATTAAACTGCAGTTATTCAAAGTGAAAATGATTCACTTTGAGTCCATAGTGTCCAATGCCTTATTATTTTTATATTTTTTACAGCGATAGGAGTTTAAGCCATAATTTCCCAAGGTAGGAAGCAGCTATATTTGACCTACGTCATCGGCTCAGTGAATTGAAGACAGTAATCTCTCAGATTAACAGTCCTTCTATTAATGGTCCTTCTAACCATATTATTTCATTCCCTCTATTCTAATACAATCTCCATCTCTGCATCAGTACACAAGCGATGAAATAAACGTGGTCCATCAATTGTACCTTTCAGATTTTATTTAATCTTTCAATTTCTTATGTCACACCTTCAAGTCTGATTTATTTCACTTCCAAGTATGGTCTCTCGTAGCAGCCGTTTACCTATAAAATCCCTGAGTTTATCGATTTTTCTAGTTGAGTCATACTCCATTGTGTACAAATACCACATTTTTTTTATCCATACCTTAGTTGGGGCTCATTTGGTAAAACTGGGATGGGGTAAAGGAGAAAAGAAAGAAACAAGGAAGAGAAAATATATGTCTACACCCAAGATAGCTTGCACAATTGTACTGCTGATTTCCATTAGTCTATTCAAAGCAACAGCTAATGTTTCGATCTTTTTTTGTTCTTTTCATTTTATTTTGTTGACTAATGTTGCATGCTTATATCTGACAATCTGGACAACTAATTTCAATACAATATTCAGTAGAACAGGGGCCGGGGAGATGGTTCAGTAGCATAGGGGCTTCCTTGGCAAGCACAAGGGCCTGAGT
>PVKA01045838.1:0-15306 GCA_004027165.1 Ctenomys sociabilis | reverse complement strand
TGCTCAGGCTGGCCTGCACCGACACGTCCCTCCTGGAGCTCCTCATGATCTCCAACAGCGGGCTGCTGGTGCTCATCTGGTTCCTCCTCCTGCTCGCCTCTTACTCTGTCATCCTGGCGATGCTGAGGTCCCACTCCGGGCAGGCGAGGAGGAAGGCAGCCTCCACCTGCACCACCCACATCATCGTGGTGTCTATGATCTTTGTCCCAAGCATCTACCTCTACGCCCGGCCCTTCACCCCATTCCCCTTGGACAAAGCTGTGTCCATCAGCCACACAGTCATAACCCCCATGCTCAACCCCATGATCTACACGCTCAGGAACCAGGAGATGCAGGCAGCCATGAAGAGATTAGGCAAGTGGCTAGTGATTTGCAGCAGAGAATAATTTTATTTTGTTTTTGGCGGAACCTGGGATTGAACTCAGGCCTTGCACTTGCCAGGGAAGTGCTTATTCCACTAAGCCATCTCCCCAGCCCCCAGAGAATAAAATTTTAACTAAGTTGACTTCATATGACAAATCTTTTCTCTACACACGTGTTGTCTCAAGTAAAAAAATCGAAGAAAGTCTATAAAGTACAAAGTTAGATTACAGGAAAATTTCTTGCATATCTGCATCAGGTAGAATATTAGGAATTTTCATATTTTTATCTCATTCATTTTCATAAACTTGATAGTGGATGATAAACAGTTTTACAGATGAGTAAACTCAGATTTGCTTGAAGATAAATAGCAAGTGTGTGGTGGAACTTGGTTTTTCTGCCTTTCGGACACCGAGGTAGTAGAATCATAAGTTCTGGGTCAGCTGAGACTAAATAGCAAGACCCTGAATCCCCAGAAAGGGGAGAGCTGACTTAATATTTTCTGAATATTTCCCTTTGCTTTTGTTCTTTCTCTATCGAGTACTTTCTGGGCAATCTTTAAACCTTGTTATCAACTGCAATGGTTTTAAAGATGTTCTTGAAAATCTCATGTTGTGGCTTTGGGTTTTAGTAAGGCAACAATACAATACAGGACACACGTTTTATAAAATTATAAGATTATTTTATAATGAATCACCCAAAAGAATCATATCCAAAGAGGGCAGGAAATCTGTCCGCACACTAAAGACCAAAGAATCCAGCTGACAGTCTGGACCTTACAGTAGTGTCCTCCATGGATCCAGCTACAGTACTTTTCAGGGGACCTCTGGTTCTTACTTTGAGCACTGGTTCCTGGCTCCAGGGCAGATCCCTCAGCCTGTTGCCAGTGATCCTTTGTTCCCACTGGCCCAGGCTTTCTACCATCTACCACTGACCTTTGGGCCTTTGTGGTGCAGATCCATGAAACTGGCCTGCGTAAGATATTGTTGTGGGCTCTTGGCCTCCAGTTGGACTCACAGTAGGCACTCTTATTTATCTATCTATCTATCTATCTATCTATCTATCTATCTATTTATTTATTTATTGGTACCAGGGATTGAACTGAAGAGCTTACACTTGCCAGGCACTCTTATTTCATTTATTTATTTATTGGTACCAGGGACTGAACTCAAGACCTTACATTTGCCAGGTAGGCACTTCAGTCACTGAGCTATCTCTCTGGCAAGGTGGCATTGTTGTGAGCTCTAGGTTTTCAGGTGCACTCACGCAGTTCAATTCAGAAATGCAGTGGGATGGTAAAGTGCTGAGAAAAATCCCTGTCAGTGAAGAATTCTCTTCCTCAAAAATAAAGGAGTGGCAAAGATGTTACCAGAAGCAAAAAGTGGGACCTGTCCTTCAAAAATTGGTAAAACGAGCCCATTAAACCCATAAAAATAAAGATCACTGGTAAAGCTAATTTCCAAGTAAGTATGAAAAGCTAGAATTATCCATTTACTCGTATCAATGATTTCTATTTGTTTTTTTTTGTTGTTGTTGTTTTTTTTTTGTTTGTTTTGTCTTTTTGAGACAAGGTCTCACTATGCAGTTCAGGCTGGCCTTAGGCTCACTTTGTAGCATAGACTGGTCTCGAACTCACAACAATCCTCCAGCCTCAGCCTCCCGAGTGCTGGGATTACAGGCTTGCACCACCACACCTGGCTTTGTTTCCTTTGTTTTAAAAGACAAATTCATTAGAAATCTATGTTCAGAGGCACACGTACGTAAAGAAGTAATTTACGAAAATAACATAAACATGGGAGAAATGAGCGGGGTAGAGAGAGTACGAATGCATTGCACTGAAGTTAAATTGACATTACATGAGGTATGGACTAAATTCTAACTACATTTTTATAAACCAAAGTGTTAACTGCATTCCCATGATAACTGCTAAGAAATAACTTAGCAGGTCTGTAATTCTAGCACTTGGGAGGCTGAGGCAGCAGGAGTTCAAGGTCAGCCTGGAAGACTTCCCAGTGAGTTCAGTACAGCCTCAATTACAGAAGAAGACCCCAGCTGAAAAAATGATTTAAGAAAACACTCAAATATGCACATAAGATTAAATTAAGAGGAAACCAGCTATGTGAAGTGACACACGCCTGTCATCCTAGCCCTTTGGAAAACCACAGAGAGTTCAAAGCCACCCTGGCCCACATAGAGGGTTCTAGGCCAGCCTGAACTACATAAAAAGACCCCTATCAGAAAAGTTAACTCAGCCGACCAAGTTCCTACTTTGACAAGCACAGGGAGCAGGGTTCCAGGCCTCACTGGCCCCACCCCTGGGGCACACTGAGCCAGTGACAGAGTCCAGGTGTGGTAGCACACACCTGTAATCTCAGTGCTGGGAAGGCTGAAAACAGGAGACTTACCAATAGTCTGATCTATGTAGTGAGACCCTGTACCAAATACAGAATGAAAAACAAAAACAAAAAAGGGAAGAAAATACACAAAGGGAATAAAAAATGGTACACATGAAAAATGAAACAAAAATATACCTAAATTAAATATATCAAGAAGACAAAAAAAAAAAAAAAAAAAAAAAAAAAAAAAAAAAACCAAAAAAAAAAAAAAAAAAAAAAAAAAAAAAAAAAAAAAAAAAAAAAAAAGGCAGTATTGGGGAGATAGTGGAGACAAGGGGGAAAAGATATATGGAAGAAAAAGCACAATAGCAGAAGCTAATCTTTTCTTATCAGTAAGTACTTTAAATGCAAATAAGGAGGCTGAGGCAGTAAGATACTTGGGAGTTTGAGACCAGCCTGGGCTGCAAAGTGAGCTCAAGGCCAGCCTGAATGGCATAGCGAGACCGTTTCAAAAAGACAAAAAAGAAAGAAAGAAGGAGGAGGAGGAGAAGAAGAAGAAGAGCAGGAGGAGGAGGAGGAAGAGGAGGAGGAGGAAGAAGAGGAGGAGGAGGAAGAAGGAGAGAGAGAGAGAGAGAGAGAGAGGAAATGAATGCATCAACTAACAGGTGGATGTTAGAAGACTGAATTAAAGTAACCTAATCCAATGATAAGCTTCTTACTAAAGATTTATTAGAGACCCAAAGACAAAAATAAGTTTAATGTTAAGTGAGGAGAAAAGGTATGAAAATAGTAACCAAATGAGAACTGGGATGGGACCAATAAAGAAAGAAGGACTCAAATCACTGTAGACCTAACAGACCCACTCAGAACACCTGGAGCAGCGAGATGTGCGTTCTTCTCACAAGCACAGGGAAACGTCTCCAGGACAGATCATACATTAGACATAAAACAGTTCTTAATAAATAGTGGAAGGTGGAAACCACACAGTGTTTTCTCTGATTTCAATGGACTAAAACTAGAAATCAGTGACAAACGGAAAACTATAAATTTCACAGATATGTGAAAATTAATATACTTTTCCACAAGAAATGTGTTTGGGCCAGGGAGATGGCTCAGTGGAATAAGCACTTCCCTGGTAAGCACCAGGGTCTGAGTTCAATCCCTGGTTCCAGAAAAAAAAAAGCCAAAAACAATAACAACAAAAACATGTTCCTTTTAAGGGTGGGGGAGATGGCTCAGTGGAATAAGCACTTCCCTAGCAAGGGCAAGGGCCTGAGTTCAATCCCTGGTTCAGCAAAAACAAAACAAAACAAAACAAGAAATGTGTTCAACAAGAAAAAACAGGGTCTACAGGGTTTTGCTACACACATCAGAGTTGTAATGATTCTTCTGTTTTCAGCCTCCCAAGCACTTTACAGGCGCAAGCCACCACGCCCAGTCTCAATCTCCATCTTAGCGTGCCCTGGGGGCGGGGCCGGCATGGCACGCCAGGGTTCTATCCTTGGTCCCTGCATCTGCCTAAGCAGGTGCTTTAATCCGCTGAACTCTCTGGTTGGCCCAAGAATTTACTCTTTTGTCTTTTGGGACAGGGTTTTCCTTTTTAGCTCAAGCTGATCTTTAGCTCACTTTGTAGCCCAGGCTGGTCTCAAACTCACAAACATCCTCCTGCCTCAGCCACCTGAATGCTAGATTTACAGAAGCAAAAGAATTTACTATCAATATTTGAAAATATGTGGAAATGAATGCAAACAAAAATACATGTATTAACATTTATAGGGAGTAGGAAAAGCAGTACTTAGGGGGAAATATATGGCTGATTAAGCGTAATTTAAAAAGAAAGGGAGGGCTTGGGGGATAGCTCAATGGTTTAAGCACCTGCCTCACAATAACAAAGACCTGGGTTTGATCCCCAGCACCACATGCCATGCTGGCCCAAAACCAGCATGATGGCACACGCTTATAATCCCTGCTCTGGAGAGGCTAAGACAGGAGGTGTAGTGAGACTTTGTATCAAATATAACAATCAAGGAAAACTAAAATCTACTACATACATTTGTACTTTAAGAAATTTAAAAAGATGGACATGGTGGCTGCTGCTGGTAATCCCAGCTCTCTGGGAGATTGTGACAGGAAAATTGCAAGTTTTAGCCTAGACTGGGCAACTTAGCAAGACCCTGTTTCAAAGTGCGGTGGGTGCTGGGGGCAGAGCTGAATTGTGGGAGGTATTTTGTCCCAGCAATGGGAAAGTTAGGCAATATACAGCATCGATAAGACAAAGGAGAAGACTCAGGGACCAGGGTCTGATCCCCAGCGTGCTGTGCTGGCCACACCCCCAGGACACGCTGGAACCATGAATGAGCCTGGGTGTGGTGGCACATGCCTCTAATCTCAGCGCTGGGGAGGCTGAAAACAGGAGGATCACTATGAGTCTGATCTGTATAGTGAGACCCTGTATGACCTGTACTAAATACTAAGAAAAACAAAACAAGAGAAATACATAATAATCTCAATAGAAGCTGCAAAGACATTTGAAAAAAATTCAGCATTCTTTCATGATAAGAACTCTCCACGTATCATAAATATAGAAGAGGGGCTTCTGTGGAAAACTCACAGCCAACATGATAAAATACTACAAGCTTTCACCTCCTGCTACAAGTTCAAGACAAGGATGCCGCTTGAGACACTGCTATTCACTATTGTTCTGTAAATCTTATCTTGAGCAATGACACAAGAAAAGGAAATACAAGATATTCAAGTTGGAAAGGAAGGGCCAGCTCAGTGGGTTAAGGCACCTGCTTAGGCAGACGCAGGGACAGGGGCTCTGTCCTTGGTGTGCCGTGCCAGCCCCACCCCTGGGGTGCTCTGAGAGGGGACTGAGACTGGGTGCGATGGCTCATGCCTGTAATCCCAGCGCTTGGGAGGCTGAAAACAGTAGGATTACTATGAGCCCCATCTGTGTAGTGAGACCCTGCACTAAATACATAAAAAAAAAAAGTTAGCAAGAAGTAAACCCATCTTTGTTTTGGATATAATATGATTTCATTATACAAAATACCTCAGAATCCAAAACATTTGTTATATCTAATAAATTTAGCAGTTTCAGGATCCAAGATCACACGTAAAAATAGTTATTTTTTGTACTCAAGTGAAAAGAATCAGGAAAGCAAATTCATTAGACAATTACATTTATAATAACAATGAAAAGAATTAAACTACCTAGGAAAATAGTTAATCATAGAGTTCAAAGACTTGTGCACTCAAAATTATAAAATACTCTGGAAGAAATTAGTGAAAACCTAAACAAAATGAAGATATTCCATGTTTAAGGATTGGAAAAGGAGGGCTGGGGATATAGTTCAGTGGCACAGTATCTGCCTGGCAGGTGTCAGGTTCTGAGTTCAATGCCTTGTCCAGGGCCCTCCAAGACACACACACGCCACACACACACATACACACACACACAAAAAAAAAATTGAAAAGGTTACTATTGCAAAGGTGATAATCCTGCCAAAAGTGATCTACAGACTCTAGAATTTCTATTAAAATCCCAATGGCTCTGTGCAGAAAAAGAAAGCCGATCCTTAGATTCATGTAAACCTGCAAGGAGCTCCCAAAAGCAAAAATAGCACTGAGAAGGAGAAAAAAGGCAGAAAGACTCATATTTCCCAATTCAAAGTTCACTTCAAAACTATAATAATCAAAAGAACATGACTTTGGCCAGAGGATAGGTATATACAGCAATGGAATAGAATTTATTGTCAAGGAATAAAATATCTGTGATTGGCTGATTTTTTTAATAGACTTGAGGGCTGACCCCTACATCTCACATGTGGTAGGCAAGTGCTCTCTCACTGAACCACATCCTAGACTTTCTTTTAAATTTTGATTTGAGGGCCAGGAAGATAGCTCAGTAGAATAAGTGCCTGCCTGGTAAGTGCAAGGTCCTAAGTTTCATCCCCCTTACAACTACAATTAATTAATTAATTTTTAATTTGAAATGGGGTCTCACAACATTTCCCAGGCTGACCTTCAATTTATTGTTCTTCTGTCTCAGCCTCTCAGGTATCTGGGATTATAGGCATGTGCCAACACACAGGGCTGTGGCCTGTTGATGCATGGCAGGGACTCCAAGACCATTTAGTGAAGGTAACAGTCTCTAACACATTGTGCTGGCTCAAGCAGACAAATGCAAAGAAAATAATGCATTTAAACTCCCTCCCAGTCTCTATACCAAAATTAACTCCAAACGAATCAATAAAACTAAAAATAAGACATAAAACTATAAAATTCCTAGAAGAAAACAGGAGCAAATCTCAGCCATAGATGTAGTAATAATTGTTTTTTGTTGTTCTTTTTTGAGACAAAGTCTCACTGTGCAGCTCAGGGTGGTCTCGATTTCACCACTTCCCTGAAGCTGGCCTTGAACTTACAGTGGTCCTCCTGCCTCAGCCTCTGGCGTGCATTACTGTGTCTGGTGATGTAGCAACAGGTTCTTCAATTTCACAGCAAAAGCATAAGTAACAGCAAGACCAACAAGGGCCAGGGAGATGGCTCAGTGGAATAAGTGCTTCCTTAGCAAGCGCAAGGGACTGAGTTCAGTCCCTGGTTCTGCCAAAAAAAAAAAAAAGAACAACATAAATATATTAGACTCCATAAATTTTAAGATCTTATGCATATCAAATGAGATCAATAAGAATGTGAGAATACAATTGACTGAATTATATCTTTTAATAGTTTAATATCTATAATACACAAAGAACATTTGTAACTCAAAAACAAAAAGATGAACAGCTTAATTTTAAAATGCACAAAGGAAGCCAGACGTGGTGGCGCATGCTTGTAATCCCAGCACTCAGGAGGCTGAGGCAGGAGGATTGTTGTGAGTTTGAGACTAGCCTGAGATACAAAGTGAGCTTAAGGCCAGCCTGAACTGCATAGTGAGACCCTCTCTCAAAAAAAAGGACAAAAAAATTTTTTTAAAAATGGACAAAGGAGAATGGACAAAGGATTTGAATAAACATATATACAAAGTAGATATGCAAAAATCAACAAGTTTATAAAAAAAACCCGAGCACCACTGACCATTAAGTAAATGTAAATCAAAATCACAAGATACCATTTAATTTTCATTATGATGGTTATAATAAAAAGACAGTGGGAAGTATGATGCTGATGGTGGGGAGAAACTGCAACCCCATGAACTTATCCAAGAATATGAAATGATGTAAGCATTTTGGAAAACAATCTGGCCATTCCTTGGCAAGTTAGTGTCAAGTTACCATAAACCTAGAAATTCATATCTAGATATGGACTCACACACACAAAAGCATATACCCATAGAAAATCTTACACTTACCTGGCAGGGGAGATAACATGATCAGGAAAGTCTTATACATGACATTCACTAGTATCAGTTCCATAATGACTAAAAATAGAAACAACCCAAATGTCAAGAATTGATGAATGGATAAACAGTAGTGGTATATCCATTCAGTGGAATATTATTCACGCATGAAAAGAGTGATATATGCTGTAAACTGTAGAAAACTTGAGAACATAAGCAAAAGAAACAAAGAACAGAAACATGTGTCATGTTATTCCATTTATATGAAAGGCCAAGTCTGCAAGACCAAAAATAAATGGCTTGTTGCCAGGGATAGGAGAGAGAATAGAATACATAATGACTGCTAAAGGGTATGAAGTTTCCTCTGGTATGATGGAAATTTCTGGGGAGTGATGATGTTTACACAAGCTTGAGACTACATTATAGTCACTGAATTGTAGGCTTTGAAAAGGTGAGTTTTATAAAGTGTGAGAATGACCTTGGTCACTTTATATTGAGAAGGTCACTATAATTGGGATGACAGATCAGAATTGGAGAGGCACAAGTGAGAAAGACAAGCGAATTTGCTCTGTAGAGGGGAGTGGCTGAGGCTGTGTGTGTCCTGGGCCAGAGAGGACTCTTGAAGCTACAAGGGTCACAGGAGAGGGAAGAGCTCTTGCGCTGACCATGGTGCTGATCTCGAGGGAGCTGGTTCTCTGGTAAAGCTCCCTGGAGACTTCCGTTTCTTTCGGGGGTTCTTATTCTTCATCGCGATCCTGTGATTTGCCCTCCTCAAGTGCCTCTCGGTGATTGTGTGCGTCTGATGCAACACCTGGCATCCTTTTTAATAACTCCCATTGTTCCTTTGCCCTCGGCGGCCTGAGCCCAGCTTCAGTTCAAGAATTAAGTTTTGCCCCCTGAGAAATGTCCTGTCCCTTAAGGCCTATCCTATCTGTATTCTTGGTCTGGTGAGGCCACAGGACAAGAAGGGAGTTGAAAAGTCAGATGGCTGGGAGGTAGGAGGATCTAGCTGTCCTTGGCCACTTTGGGTTGGAGGTAGGTGATGGCTCCGGTGTCCTTCCCGTTGCACCACTGGGAAGGCTCCAGCCAATGGCTAATGTGAGACCACGGCTGGCTGGGGGAAGGAATGGGGAAGTCATTAGGAAAAATGTTGGCACAATGGGATTTCAGGATCAGCTGGCTGTTTCTGGAACTAAGATTTGACAGCACTGGCTTGTGTGTCTTGGGTGGAATTTAGGACAGAGGGTAAGAGAGAGAAAAACATAGACACATGCTGTTTTCTCCCCCACTCATTACATCCATCCTGAAACTTCCTCCAGTTCCCAGGAAAAATGCAGCCAGGTGCTACTCTCACACTTCCTACCCTCTAGCTTGTCTGTCTGCCTTTCTCTTCTCTTCTCTTCTCTTCTCTTCTCTTCTCTTCTCTTCTCTTCTCTTCTCTTCTCTTCTCTTCTCTTCTCTTCTCTTCTCTTCTCTTCTCTCTCTCTCTCTGTCTCTCTCTCTTTCAATTTTTGTGTATTTGTTACAGGGTCTCACTACATGGCCCACACTCATAGTAATCCTCCTGTTTTAGCCTTCTCAGTGCTGGGACTACAGGTGTGTGTCACCATACCCTGTCTTGGTGGACAGCTAGGCATGCCCGAGGCAGGGCCAGGAAAGCACACGGTACCCGGGATTGAACCTGGGTCCTTGTACTTGCCTAGGCAGGCACTTAGACCTCTGAGCTATCTCCATAACCCTAATGTTTCCCTTTTAATACTCTTCTCTTGCTCCACCTTCCTTCTTGTGTTTCTCCCACTCACTACAGATTTTCATTCCTCCTCATTGCCGCCCCTCCACCTCAATCTTTTTCTTTTTGAGACAGAATTTTACTGGGCAGTTCAGGCTGTTCCTGAAATCACTTTGTAGCCCAGCCTGGCCCTGAACTCAAAGGGATCCTCCTGCCTTCACCTCCTGAGTGCTGGGATTACACGTGTTCACTGCCATGCCCAGCCACCTTACTCTTAAAGCTTGCGTTGAATAAAGCCTGTCGTCACTCTCAGAATGGTCATGATCTGGTATCACTGCTATTTTTGTATCCTACTTATTTATCCTCCCTCCTGCTCTCTCAGAATCATATGTGGACTGATTTCCTAAGGAACAAAAGCCCAGTAAGAAAATGATTAACAACTGAAAGTTGTCTGGGAAAATATTTGTAGGCTATGTATGGAGAAACTCTCTCTTTTGTCATACATGTTGTCATCCTTCCCATCTAGAAATACCCTAAATCTTTTTTTTTTTCTTTTTTGTACAGGGATCAAACTCAGGACCTTGTGCTTTCCATGCAGGCACACTGTTAAGCCATCTCTAGATTTCCTCTAAACCTACCCTCTGTGCATGGAGCTAGAGAAAACATTTCCACAGATTTTTTTAAAAGTTCATCGAGAGAAATGATTTTGCTCAGATCATGCTTCCAGGCTTATGCGTGTGGTCATGTTAGGAAATAAGATTCTTGGATTTCCTTCAAGGTTTCTTAAACTGCACTCTTTCACTAAATGGCTACTCTTTCTCTTCTCACCTATCAGTGATTGGTCCATCCTACCGCTTAATCCACAGAAACAAGAATTCTTTCAGAACTCATCTATGAGAAAGTCTCAGTGAACTCAAGGTACTCTAGAACACCAAGGTACTGGGCTTGCATTGAAATGGCAACACGTGGCCAGGGCCGACCTTGTGGAGAACATACTCACACATAGCAATGTCATTGAATCTAATCTTTGATTACAGTGAGAATAATTCATAACCCTTGCTATGCTTTAGAAACATGAAACTTACCCATCAGAATCACATAGGATAATGCATATAAAATATTTAGTATAGCACCTAACACATAGTAAATCTTTACTAAATGTTTAGTGTCATGATAATCATTACTGTAACTTATTTTTTGGCAGGAACGGGGATTGATCTCAGGCCCCTTACACTTGCCAGGGAAGGGCTTATTCCACTGAGCCATCTCCAGCCCCAATTACTGTAACTTCTACAACATAGTAAATGATTACGTCTACTAAGTGCAAGAAAAGTCTACAAAGAAAGCGAGAAGTCTGTGTGAAAACCCATAGAAATGTGAATGCTTTCCTGCAGAGAGAAAAGAGCTATGAAGAAAATGTGAGAACATTTTGAAGTAGAGCAGGCAGACACCTTTGAGGAAGTTTACTTCTATACCAGTGTGCATAAAGGGATCAGTGCCCCGGGCAGCAACCTGCTTGGAAGACCATCGTGGTAAGTCAGGAAGGAGGGGCGATCTGGTGGTAATTTCCCAGAAGGACTGGTCTGTCTTGTGAGAATAGATGCAGAGCACAAGGTTGAAGATGTCCAGCTGGGCGTGAGGACAGCAGGGAGAGAAGGAGTTGGGTTTGGAGTGATAAAGGGATAAGAATGGCTATTGGTTGATAATGAGCTGTGCATGGAACAGGGGTGCATGGAAGAGGAAGGTCAAGGCTTCTGGCTGTATTTGACTATTAATGACACCCCTCACACCATGAGGGTGACCGTTATGGGACAGGATGAAGGGGACACTTTCAATAGTCTGGGAAGTCACTGTCTCTTTCTTTTCTCTTTTACACAAAGCTCCACTGGTTCCCAACACTTTCATCTCTCCCCTCCCCTCTCCTCTCCCCCCTTTTCTTAGTGCTCTGAGGTTTCATCTTTCCTGAATGCTGCTTTTCACACAGAGAGGTCATCCTCAGCCTTTGACAGCATTGCTGCTTCAAAGCTCAGAAGCGGTACAGCTGTTACAGGTGTCTTCTTTCATAGTACTTACTTTTGGAGACAGGCTGGCCTCAAACTCCATGGCAATCCGCCTGCCTCAGCCTCCTGAGTTCTAGGACTACAAGCTTGTTTTGCCTTTTAATTAAAATTAAAAATTTAATTTTGCAACCAAGATATATATTCAATCTCTCCCATTAACCAAAACCAGCCACTGTTAAATTTGTTAATATTTTGTGCTTTTCTTTCCAACTTTCATTTTTCCTCATTTTTCTCAAGACTAGGGATTAAATCCAGGGCCTCACGCATGTGAGGCAACATCTCCATGTTTTCTTTTCTTTTCCTTTTCTCTTCCCCTATGTTCTCCTCTTTTGTCTTATGATATTGATTATTGCTCCTATGACCCATAGAGCTTCACCTCTATTTTTTTCTAATTTGTCTTTTTAATTTTGAGAGAGTTCCACTTGTAATTTATTAACCCTCTTCAGTACCTGGGATTATAGGTGTGTGCTACCATACACAGTTTGTGAGATTTTGTATCTGGTATATTATAAATCAATTTTATATGTAGTAGTAGCAGTTATAAAACAACTGCCTGGGTTTCTGGGTGATAAGATTTCTTCACATGTTATTTTATCTTAAAATCTTTTCCTTCTGTCATGATTCACACATAGCTCATTAAACGTCAGACTATCCAAATAGCACAAAGACATCATGATCAAAACTTGAGTGTCTCTGAGATTTTTCTTCTTCTGTGTCACTATGGAAATATTAACAAATCATATTTATGCATCCACAAAATAGAAGGAGTAGCATACTGGGTTCTGGTGGATTCCTTGGAGCCCATTTTCCAGTATGGCCAACAGTTTGCCCACTTCCCCTTACGTTTTCTTTTCTCTTTTCATAGACTGTCTTAAGTCAAGTTCAAGACATTTGTCTATCCATCCAGGAAGCTCCAGGATCTGTATCTGACTGGCAAAGGAGTATAAAAGTATATGGTAATTATGATGTGAGTAGAGACCGCAAGGTAAGATAACGGTGCTGTTGGCATTTCAGAGATGGTCAAGTGGGTGGGCTAGAGCTGGGAGTACAGGGTCAGGGAGCAGGCACCTTCTCGGAGAGGCCGAGCCACACTGTTAAACCTCTGCCACCCAGTCTTCCCTTGCTCATGGGAAAGGGCAGGGACACAAAGCCCTTGCCAGCTGCACTGCCCTCCTTGGGGTGGCTCCACAATGCCTCAGGAAGGGTCTGCCCTGCCGTTTCCCATTGCAGGGCTCTGCCCAAGGCTCTTGAACAAGCCCATCTAACCCCGTCTCCTACACAAGAACTTTCAGGGGCTCTCTAGTGCACATACAGAAATTTTTCTATGGTCCCATGCTGAGAACTACAGAATAAACAAAGTGCATCTTCCTGAAGCATAACTTTTACACAGATATTGGAAAATAAATACAGATTTACGCAAAGATAAGCATGACAACATATTGGGTACTGTAATCCCTGAGATATTACAAGTAATTCTATTTTATATTTGTGTACATGCTGGCATGGTGGCATACACCAGTAATCCCAGCACTTGGAAGGCTGAGGCAGGAGGATCCTTGTGTGTTCTAGGACAGTTTAGGCTACAAAGTGAGACCTTGCCTCAACACACACACACACACACACACACACACACACACACACACACACACATTCAATTCCTCAGAAGAACATCAGGACAGTTACTACTGTTCCTTCCATGAATCAAGTGGACATCAGGAGAGATATTTTATGTCTTATTGTCTTCACAGGGCAGGACCTCATGACAAATTTTCCTGAATTAAATAAAACAGTTCCTCAAATGTATAACCTAAGGGGGAAAAAGAACTTCATCTATTTTTCCCATGACTGTCTTCTCGAATTTTCACTGGCTGAACAGAATTTTAGAAATATGTTTATCCCTCATCCTCTATATTCTGTAACAGCTCCACCAGGCCAATCAAAGTTCTACAAACCCCAATATTTGCAAAAATTTTCCCAAAGATTGTTTAGAGATATGTGTTTTATAAATATGTACTTAAATTTTTAAAGATAAAACATGAGAGTTTGAGGAAATTGTGTATTTCTCCTGAATATTTTTCAGTTAGCCCCTTAAATGCCCCTGGCAATAAAAGCTACTAGAGAAGTATATATGTAGAAAAATGTGAGAGCCCCTCATTATTCCAGCTGGATGATGGAGTGGACAAAGCCCCCGAGCCAGGCAGCCGCCACCAGGCCCACGCACAGTCGAGGGTTCATGATGCTGACATAGCGGAGGGGGCGCGAGATGGCCACGTAGCGGTCGTAGGCCATCACGGAGAGGAAGAAGACAGTCCCGCCTCCCAGCAGGTGGAAGAAGAAGATCTGGGCCATGCAGCCCCGGTAGGGGCTCACTATCTCTCAAAGTCTTCTACTAGTCTTTCCTCACATCAGTGTCTCAATTTGTAGGTGACAATTTCTTGTAATACATGTCTCTGTTCCTTCAGTAATGAACTATAGGCAGGTCCTCGAGCTTCTGCTGTGAAGAAGCACCTTTCTGTTCACCTAAAACCTTTAGGCTTTAAATCCCTTCACGATTCATGCACTTGGGTGAATGGGTTTGTGGCTCCAGGTACTTATTGGTGTGCTCATTCATTCATTGCTTGATTCAAGTAGAACCATGGAGCCTGTGAGTCACAAGGCATAATGTTCAGTGTAGCAAGCAGGAGAAAGAATCAAGCATAGGCCCAGGGACAAGGACATCCTGGTCCAGGGGGAGAAACCTTTCCCAGAAATGCCTTTAATAATGGAGGGCGTAGTTGATGGGAAAAAATCGTTGGAAGCTTTGAAAATGTCTTCACCCTCATGGATGTATACATGAGTGTGGCCCCTCAGGATGACTTAATCAGCTCACTCCTGACCCATCTCCCTCCCCAAAAAATAATAATGGAATTTTCACACTTTGTTTTGTGCTGCACTGACATATCTAGGCAGATGGGGAAGGCGCCATGGAACCACAGAACAACACCTGGGTGGCAGAGTTTGTCCTCCTGGGTTTCTCACCTAACCCAGAGCTTCAGAAATTCCTGTTCCTGGTGTTCCTTCTTGTCTACGTCACCACAGTGGTAGGAAACCTCCTGATCATGGTCACAGTGACGTCTGACCCCCGGCTCCACACACCTATGTATTTTCTGCTCCGAAATCTGGCTGTCATAGACCTCTGCTATTCCACCGTCACCTGCCCGAAGATGCTGGTGGACTTCTTTCACGAGACCAAGACCATCTCCTACCGGGGCTGCATGGCCCAGATCTTCTTCTTCCACCTGCTGGGAGGCGGGACTGTCTTCTTCCTCTCCGTGATGGCCTACGACCGCTACGTGGCCATCTCGCGCCCCCTCCGCTACGTCAGCATCATGAACCCTCGACTGTGCGTGGGCCTGGTGGCGGCTGCCTGGCTCGGGGGCTTTGTCCACTCCATCGTCCAGCTGGCCCTGATGCTGCCACTGCCGTACTGTGGCCCCA